>JAOTRH010185645.1:16860-79037 GCA_034768845.1 Heliamphora exappendiculata | reverse complement strand
CCAAGCCCACCCCTAGCCACCAACGTCGGGGTTATCCTGGCTCGAGCCCGGGCCGAACCAATGGCTAAATTTTTGAAATGGACGGCCCTAATCACCTCGAAATCAATCCAATGGCTACAAATATTTACACAGTAAGTAACAACTAATAATAATAACTTATAATAACAAACTTTAAATGGTAACTTATAAATAGTTTACCACTTATAATAAACTTTAAATAGTAACTTACTTATAATAATAATTTATAACTAATAATTTATAATAGAAACTCATAAATACAGTAATAAACTAATAAATAATTTATATACGAAAAACAATTCAAAAAACAAAAAACCAAAACAAATTGAAAAGCTTGCCTAAGCCCACCCAGTCTGAGCCTTAGGCCCGATGCCTGAGCCCAAGTTTGTATACCCTAGACTAGGTTTGAGCCATACCCTCCCCAAAATGCTAGGCCCAGACCAGCCCAAATTTTGACAAGAACCCATCGGGCTTAGCTCGCCCGAGTCACAGCCAGACTGAGACAGATCGGGCCCTCTACACTTATCACATTTATTGAGATACTTGCAAATGATTCATAAACACTTGCGCATGGTGGGCGTACTCATCAAAAAAGCCAGTTTTTAGGAAAATTGTGTGCATTTTGAATCTCCTAAAGTAATGTCACGCCATTAACCCCGAGACACTAGAACCAACCTTGATAAACTCCGACTAGATAAGAATTTTCTTACGAAAAGAGTTTTAAGGGCCAAAACATCGCGAAACCGCTTTTAATAAACCATTTAAAAGAAAGATATCAACCTCTCAAAGAAAAGATTTTGAAAATAGAAGGGTGAAAAGGTGCTCCAGCAGGTAGACCGCTCGATCGGTCTTCCACAGACTGCAACAACCGAGAGCAGTGTTTGACCGCTCAATAGACCGATCGATCGGTCCATCGAGCGGTCCAACCCCAGACCCTTTTTCAAAACATGTTTTGCAACACCATCTTCTTACACTCCAACTATACATCCAAACAAACCTCCCAAGCAAACCAATTTATGAAAAGAGGACAGAGGAGTAAATAAACATTTCTAAACACCTCCAAACTTCGAAAACCCAACATTTAAACCCATTGAAAAACATTCAAACGATACCCAAATGTCCTCTCATGCATACAAAATATGTGTTCGTAGCCTTAAGGCCTTACAACAAGGGTTATACCACCCCGAATACAATCAACCAAAGTGTTTAAAAACGGAAGTACATTTACAACATTTGATCTTCAAAGGATGCTACAATACACATTTAATTCTACCAACCACTATAAAAGGGTCTCGAGACCACCATCCTTACTTCATAGCTTTCTTTCCACTATCTCCTGAAAATGTTTATACAACATGAACTAAGTCTCGTAGGAAATTGACTAACAATGAATAAATGCATGATATGTAAGGATGATTATACGAAATGCAACACATAGTCTTTATCAAAAACTAACTTCTATTTTCTACCAAAATATCATTCACATAATCGATTTTTCTTATACAAGACACATTCATCACTTAGTCATTTATTCCAGTTTCATTACATCCATTTTAAGTTCTCAATTTCCACAACTCACACATACGCACACACACGTCGTCCTCATTTTCTCATATCTTAACCAACTCGTGGTTTACATTCTAAGAGCCGATGCAGCACGAGCTTATAGACCTACGCCGCGTTACTACTAATCGGGCAATGCGAGACCCGTTAAGTAACGGTGCATTCTATAACTCGCAACGACTAACGCCTTGTTCTCGGTTATTCGCCGATAGATAGGTTACCCAATCTGCACAGTTTTTCGGTCTTTCACTGATGAGCTATTCAAGCCCAACTTAAGACGATCCATATATCTAAATCAGTCCTTTTTTATTTCATCATGCACAAATTCCAACACGAGTCCAACCCAAACATGACTCCTCTCGTCAACACCAAACACACATAGCATTACAATCAATTATACATTATCAATTTCACACATTTCTCACATTTGATTTTAATTAGTTTAAAACCTCAAACCAACACCTTGTGATTCCCAAAAAAAAAAAAAAAAAACTCATCAATTTCACAAGATTTACTCAAAGCCCCAATTTATCATTTCATTATACCATATGTCATCAAATTCATGGATCTCATATATGTAAGCAGGTTCCCACAACCCAAAATTCACCAAATTATTAACCAATTCCATTATTGGGTCCTAAAATCCAAAAAACACCCAAAGTTTCAAAGATTACCCCAACACCAAACCCTAACTTCTCATCTTTCAATTTTAACCATATCCAACCACAATAACAAGTTAAAGTCATCTTAGATTATCCACAAATCAAAGATTTAATATGCGTTAATATTAAATCCAAACCTAAGGTTTCAAAAACATAGATTTATTATGATTTCACGTATGAATTCAAAATAATCAGTTCATATCCAACAATATTCATAAGAAGTCATAGATCCTATATCTCAGATGCTCAAAACACAAGAAACAAGCCTCTAATCAAGAAACCTCAATCATTGAGCGAAAACCAGGCTTCCAACGAGCATGACAATTCCTCCAATAGTGCCCAATCGGAAAGAAAGCAAGAAACCTCCTTCAAATGAGCAAGAGAAGCTCAAGGAACACCGAAAATCAGATTTGGAGCTTAGGGTTTTGTTTTAGAGAGAGAAAGAGATGAAAGAAATGAAAAGAGAAGCTCCAATCCCAAATTTAAAGTTACTCTCTGTCACAGACCGATGGATCGGTCTTGAGACTAATCGACTCGTCTCTCACTATACAGCACTCTAAAGAAAGAAAATATACACATAAATTTAAATTTTGTTCTGACGCCACAAGGCTCGCTCATTCAACCCACAACACTTATTTTCATGCATAATCGAACACATAATTATCGTTGCATCTCATTACTAGGATCAAATTTTAATTCTCTCTCACAATTAAACACTTCACCATATTCTATTGAACAATCCGCAACAAAGTTTAATTAATCATTTCAAAATAAAATGGACCGGATCCTTACAAGTAATGATTTAAAATCTTGGCCCTGTTTAGGCTAATTTATGCTTGTTGCTTATTTTTTGGTTTTTTGGGTTTTTTTATTTTTATTTTTATTTAAATTTTTATTTTTTTAAAACGTCTCGATGAAATAAATTAAAAAATATATATAATAAAAACATAAAAAATACTAAAGACGAACATAAGCAATATAAAATCTGACTTATTGACTTATTTTGTCTTATTTTGTTTTTTTAAAATCTTTTCATATTTTAGTTAAAAGAAAAAAAAATTTCGATCCATCCTCATAAAAGAAGTTCAAAAATTATAATATTTTAACCAAAAAATAAAAACATTAACTAAAAACAAAAACAAAAATTTAAAAAAAGTAAATAAACTATTAAAAGATCTCGGTTGGGTTAATTTGGGCAAACCCAAATGGAACCTCATTTTTTCACTTTTTTTTCTCTATTAATTAGTGGTCTCCTCAAGTTCACAATCCAATCATAGATTGTTCTGCGTTGGGCTTTAAAAAATGTGAATAAAATTTCTCATTGCGCCCAATGAGGAGAATGCAAAGTTTGATCTATTAGCTAAGCAGAACAAGGATTTAAATTAGAGTTAATTACTATGATGTCCTATGTTTATAACTTGTTTTGAGATAAATTATATTACTAAACAGTTATTTCACGTAGTCTTTTTACAAATATTTAATACTATTATAGATATTTATACTCTCATATATAATTATGGTAAATAAATAAATATGCATAAATATATGTATGTGTTGTATAGATTCTTTTTTTGTAATAAAATATACATAATGATTTACCCAAATTTTTTAGTGAACAACAATTCTCAATATCGTATCTTGTTAAAATGGAGATTTACCATTCAATGTGTTATATAGTATAATGATTTTTCCTGATAATTGATTTGGTATCGTTTCACTAATTTAGCCAAAGATACGTAGCAATTTTATTTCATTTTTAAAAAAAAAGTCACAAATGATACGTTTTTGCCACTTACATTACATATAAACGAGCATTTTAGAAAATTATTACAAAAAATGAGAATATTTTTATAGGAAATGAGAATATGTTAGTTCAACAGAAATAAAAATGTTGTTACAGGAAATAAGAATGTGTTAGTTTAATAGAAAATAAGAATATTAGCGCAGTAAATGAGAATGTTATTGCATTAGATGAAAATGTGATAGTAGGAAATCAGAATGTTATTGCAATCTAAAAAAAATGGGACTTTTGTGTCGGGCGCATTTCGTCGCAAAAGGTCAATTAGTCGTTGCAAAAGAGTATTTGCGTTGACTTTGCGTCGGCAACTGGGGTAGCACAAACTGGAGTCGAAAAAAACTATTTGCGTCGAAAACTACAGTATCAAAAAATTTTGCGTCGGCAAAAACAATTTTTTGAGACGGATACAAAAACGTCGCAAAAAACATTAGAAAATGATTGTTTGCGGCGGCTACTAAAACCGTCGCCAAAAAAAATGATTTTAGTTTTTAATATATTTTTTATTTATTTATTTTAGAATTTGTTCGATAAAATAAATTTTTAAAAAACTTATGAAAAGATAAACAAATCTACTAAATATGAAATACAAACACATAAATTTAGTTTATAAATTTATTCTAGGTAAATTTAAATTTTTTCACTTCCTTATCTTTTTATAAAATTTTTATAATTTTATAAAACTTTCCTCGATGTGAAAATTTAAAATTTATAATATTTATTTATTTTTATTTATTTTGGATTCGCTTCATGAAATAAATTTAAAAATAAATTTTTATCAAAAGATTAAAAACCTACTAAATACAAAATAAAGAAAAATAAATTTAGTTTATAAGTTTAATTTAAATAATTTTTAATTTTTCTTTTCTTTTTATAGATTTTTAAAAATTTATTAATTTTTCTTCGATAAGAGAAATTAAGAAGATAATATTTTAATTAATAAAATAAAACACATAAAATAATTAAATAATGTAAAATAAATCAATCGGTAAAAAAATCGTCTCAAATAACTACTTTTTAGTGTATATTTATTTACGACGGTAAAATACCGTACCAAATAACTTTTGTTGCATCCAATTTTTTACGATGGTAAAAGTCGTCTCAAAAAGCTCATTTTGTTACGTCAAATTTTTGTGTCGGCAATTAATTCGTCGCAAATGATATATTTTTGCTATCACCTTGTTATAATAGGAAACAACCGTCTCAAATAAATCATTATGGTGACCAAATTCGTTGCGACGGCAACAAAACCGACTCAAATGGTGTTTTTTGCGACCCCTTTTTAAGACTATCAAAAACCATCGCGAAAGACTTATTTTTTGAGACCGTAAATTATAACAGTCAAAAAAGTTGTCTTAAAAGACACAATGTTTGCGTCCAATTTCTGCGTCGGCAACTAAACTGTCACAAATAATCAAGTTTTTGCTTCCACCTAGTGACGACGGGAACCAACCGTCTTAAATAACCATTATTTGCGGCCAATTTTGTTGCGACGACAACAAAACGGTCTCAAAAGGTTATTTTTTTGCGACCAAGTTATACGATGGGCACCCACCGTTGCGAAAGACCTCTTTTTTGATACAGTAAATTATATCCGTCGCAAAATGTACTATTTAAGATGACAATGGCCGCCGACACAAAGTTTTGTTGCAAGAATTGTTTTTTCTTGTAGTGAATTTCTCATAGTTATAATATTTATCAAACCTAGAATTTCTAATGGGAAAAGCGATTTTGCATCTAAAGAACTGAAACGATGAAATTTTCATAAATAGTTTGAAATTGATATAGAATGGAATGTAAAAGTTTTACTAATAGTCGTCATCTTTGTCTCAATGGTTGAATCATTTGAAAAAAAAAATTGGCGATTTCTCAAAAATTTTCGAGTATTTTTCGATATCTACCACAAAAGTTGATATTCATTTGTGGTTATAATCTCATAGCACCGATTTTGGCTCTACTTTGAAAATATACGTTGCAATTCCATATGCAACTTTCGTGGCAATATTTCATTCACAATCGGAGCAATTTCGGTACATTATAAAAAAAGAAATTTAATTGGATACTAGTTTCATAAATAGTTTTATCCCAAAAAAGTAATAAAAATAGAACTTGGCTAAACTACCCAAGGGTTAAATTTCCACAACACGATGCAAGGTTTGAAAAAAAAAATTTGTAATATATTCAGATATTATAATAATTAAACAAAAATATAAAAATATAAAATTGAGTCATAAATTGATTTATTGATTTTTTTTCCCGTTCACATTAAAAGATAATATGCTTATTGAGTACTTAATTTAAAAAAATTATATAAAGTTTATTGCCAAAGTATTGAATTAACTTATTAATTTTAAATTAAAGGAGTTTACAAGAAAAAGTCAAAATGAAGTTTATTTTTCAAAACAAATTACTTTTATTTTTACATAATTTTATATTTAAATATAGATATCATTTGATAAATCATGACGAGTATATTATAAAAATATATAAATTTTATAAACAATAAATATATAAATTAAAAGTTATAACATCAAAATTTTATTTTAAAAAATAAGAATATTTATTTAACTTGCTCCTGTGGTTCTAGTAGGGGACACCCCTTGAAAGTGCCCTTATAACTCTCTTAAAATCACATATGCAGGAAAGAAGTCATAACATACTTATTAGACTTACAGTAATTCAACTATCCCATAATATTTTTGAAAAATTGGTAAATAGTTTAATTTATAGGCCGTTTACTGTTTTTCATCAAGTATAAAAAAATTTAACAAGTAAGGTCCATCCTCATAAAAGTTTGACGCACAAAGTTCTTTTATGACAAAAATATTCTAAAATAAATAAATTTATCTTTATCTTTTCAAAATATATGTAAAGAACACAGATAAATTTATATTTCTTTTATCGAAAGCCCGTGTAAAGAATATAGATAAATTTATCTGTCTTATTGAAAGTACATATAAAAAATACAGATAAATTTTTCTGTACTTTTTCAAAAATGTATAAAGAATACAAATAAATTTATCTGTTTACATTATCTATGTTGATATACAAACAAATAAATTTATCTGTTAGACATAATAAACAAACAGATAAATTTATCTATTTTTTTATATGTATTGATATGCAAACAGATAAATCTATCTATTAGGCATAAATATGCAAACTATAGACACCCCAATTTGATCCAGCCTAATCTTAGGTGAATTCGATAATGAAAACAGTTGGAATGGTGCTTCAGTACGATCATCGAAAAATGATCCAAGCTCAGTATTTGAACCCAATGATCAAAACCTTCAAACTAGTGAAATTATTATTGAACCGCTATGTTGGAACCTTGGGGTCGCCATATTCATTGTGGCGATCGCCAATAGTATCTCTTGGAAACTTTCACTTTTTGTGCCAACCGCCATGTCCAACTCGGCGACCGCCAACTCCAACTTGGCGACCGCGAATTTGCATAGTGGCGACTGCCAACTCTATTATGGCGACCGCCAGTAGAACCTTCTGAAAGCTTCTTTTGATGTGGCGAATGCCATGTTCATACCCAGCAGCCGCCAACTCCAAAAACCCTAGCTTGTCCCAGAACGTGTCAGCATCTCATTGGTTGAAGAATTCTATAAATACCGTACCCCTTAGTACATTTTCAAGACAAAAAATTAGAGAGAGATTTAGAGAGAGAAGCTCTGCCGAGTCGTCAAGCAATCCCGAGCCCCGACGCCGAAACCCTGTCGAAGTAGCGACAGCCGAACCTCCGACTAATACTGAAATCTTTGCTTGGATCAACGCCCGAGAGTTGGACCATTGAAGCACATTTTCCGACTCGGAGAATTCCTTAGCAATCTAGGTACCTTGTTTGGATCTCCGATCCTTCTAACTCCATTTTCTCTCTTTTGGAGTGATCGGGTTAAATTCAATTTTAATTCACATATTTCTTTCATTTACATAGTTAATCTTGTTTGCTTCATGTAATTTAGTTACTTTCTTCAATTCCTTAGTTATTGATTTCCTCACATTTCACACTTAATACATTGTTATCTTTTTTTTTCCATTAATTCATTAAATAGTGCTAATATGTTTTAACAATTACAACTTGTTAATATTGTTAAATTTTATAATAATGCACTTACATTCGTATGGATATAGTTGTAAATACTATATTCATATTTGATAATTAAATAGTTATATTTAATTTTTTTTCATTTCTATGATTAATTTCTTTAATAGCATTACATTTTTATTCTTTTATTTATTTATTTTATTATGCTTTTCTTTTGAAGTTAGTTTAATGTAATTTTTTTAAATAGCTTTATTTTCCTTTTTTTCTTTTCTTTTAGCATTAGTTCAGTTTTTTTTTTCTAGCATTTCCTTTTCTTTTCTTTTCTTTCTTATCTTATTTCTAGCATTTATCTTCTTGTAAGTATTAGTTTAATGTAGCATTTCTTTTAACATTAGCGCAGTATTCTTCTAATAAACTTATAATATTCTATTTTCTTTTGTCCATTTCTTTTACTTTTAATGTTGATCTTATTTTCTTTTTATAGTACTTATTTTATTTTATTTTATTTTATTAAACTCAAAAAATCACAAAAAAGTCTTTTAAGTTGGTTTTCACCTTTAATGGTAGTATAATTTTCTCTTTTAATAATAATTGAAACTCACTTGTTCATTTCATTTCATTTATTTTTCTTTTATTTTGTTTTGTTCAAAAATAAAAAATGTAAATAGTTAGATTTTCTTTTCATTAGTTTAATAAGCATTTTCTAGTTTCATCATTTTAGCATAAATTTTCTATTGTAAGCTCTTTTTTTATTTCCTTTAAACTTTTAAATTCTCTTTGTCATGAAACTCTCATTTTTAATTTCTTTATTAGTAAGTTTTCTTTTAATATAGAATTTTTATACATATTTTATTTTACATTTAGCATTTCTTTTTCATTTATTTATCATATGCTAATATAAGTCTATTTTGATATTTTAATTACTTTCTCTAAAATTGTGTTTAGAATAGTTTAGCTTATTTTATAACAAATTATGTTTAGGTAATTTTGGCAACTTCTAGCATGTTTTTGTTTTTTTGCTTAAATAATAAAAACTTAGGTTATTTTGGTAAAATTGCATATAAGACTGTTCCATATATTTTTTAGTTAGAAATTGCATGTCGTAGGATTTTGGAATTTTATTTTGATATTGGTTTTATTTGGCATTTTATATACGTATGTTATGCATTTTTCGTATTTAATTTTGGATGTTTTCCATTGGCCTCTATTTTTTTTATTTGCATGCATTTAAGAATTCTTATTAAAGAACCAATGATGATTAGTAGAGTCCAACTATACGGTTGGGCGAACAGGGTACCTAACACCTTCCCCGATTCATACCTTAGCTCTCAAATCATTTTTCTCCGATTAACCGCTTTAAAGATCAGTAGCCATTTTTGTTTTTTTTAATTTTTTTCAAAAATCAAGTGGCAATTCTATTTTCAACAAAAAGGGGTTTTTAAAATTTGGCTTTTAAAGTGTTAAAATATTTTTTGAATCCCATATTTTTGAATATTTTCAAAACCCCAAAATCCCAGCGCCACAGTATTTTTTGGCGCCTCCGCTGGGGACTGATTTATAAAATCAAATAAGAGGGCTAGACTTGAAAACATCATTGGTTCTTAATAAGAATTTCCCATTTGCATTCTCGCATGCATGTGCATTATTCTTCACACCCCCTACCTGGTTGACCCGATGCCCCGATCGTTTATCCGTTTCAAAAATTGTTAGGAAGACAGGCAAGCCTTATTGACTATACGCTTTCATAGGTACAGTAAAAGAGTTCAAGCGTACCTTTTGACCATCTCCTGCACCACTCCAGGCATGAGAGGTATATACCCGGCTCTATTCAGAAGGTACCCTGTTCGATTGACCAAAATCAGCCTTTTGCATATAGTAGCTTAGACCCCTCCAATAGAAGCTGCTAACCCTAGTAGGATTATGTGTTTTGTTAATTGTATGTTTCATTTACGTTTGTTAGGGTTGTTTGTTTGGATTAGGCTAGTTCATTTTTTCGAGTTTAGCTCGGGTTTTGCTGTTACCCCTTTGTTGTGTAGGTTAACTTTTCCTTCAAATTCTTACCCAGGTTTTGTTATTTGCCTTGTTTGGTTTTTACGCCGTATTTTCTTCTCGGGGTCACACCCGTGTTTCGTTTTGAGGTCTCTATGATAGTTTCTCTCTCTTTTAGGTTCTTCCCGACTGTTGGCTTTGTTCTCCTATTTTTGTTTAGGCTCGTTTTCTTCGAACCTTTGTTAGACCTGTGTGAGCTTGTCTTGTTTTCCTACCGAAATGCTGTCCATTTTTCTCCTTAGAATCTTAGATCAAACCGGTCCCTTCGGCCTAGCTCTATTTTCTTGCTAGAGCACTGCCAGAATTTGGTCGGTCCTCTCCTTAGCTCTTAGATGTTCGGTTATTATGCTGCCGCCATGACATTTAGGATCTCATTGACAATAAGGTCGTCCTACCTCCATCTGCACCGAATGTCACGGCTGGTTTCTTTATATTCTTGTAATTTTCATGATTCAAGTCTCAAGTATGAGGGCACATCTGTCTGTGCACCCTTTTCTTTTGCTTTCGATTTTGTAATTCCCGCTCTCTTTGATATCAATGAAATAAGCAAAGGTTCTGATTATTCTACTTTTTTTCATTTATTTTGTACGCTTTCTGATGATTTTTAATTTGAAGGGAATGTCCTCGAAGAATTAAAAATTTTAATAAAAAAAAATGCGTGCCCAACCAATAATTGAAGAAATATTGTCAATAAATATGAGTAATGAAATTAATCCACAAATTATCCAAATTAGTTCTTTTTTATTTTCAGTTGAATGTGAACAATTAATGACTTTATTAAAAGAATTCAAAGACGTTTTTGCATGATCATACGAGGATATGTCCGAAATTGATCTCGATTTTATCCAAATTGATCTCAATATTATCCAATACCATATTCCTTTGTATCCCAATGCCAAATCGATCAAACAAAAATTGAGAAGAATATGGCCAAAATGGGCTCTGAAAATCAAGGAAGAAGTCACTAAGCAGATCAACATTGATTTTCTCATAGTAACCGAATACCCAAAGTCGGTGGCGAATATTGTACTAGTCTTGAAGAAGGATGGACGTATGAGAGTTTGTGTGGATTTTGGAGATCTCAACAAGGCCAGCCCAAAGACAACTTCCCACTATCGCATATTGACATCTTGGTGGACAGTACAGCGGGGAACGCCCTTTTGTCATTCATGGATGGTTTCTCTAGGTACAATTAGATCTTAATAGACCATAGAAACAGAGAAATGATGACATTCACTACACCATGGGGCACCTACTGCTCTCGCATAATGCAAGGGGCAACCTATCAAAGGGCTGCCACTACCTTGTTGCATGATATGATACATAAAGACGTCGAGGTATATGCAGGCGACATGATTATGAAGTCCAAAGATCGAGACAGCCATAACATAGTGCTGTAGAAATTCTTTGAAAGGATTAAGAAGTATAAGACGTGGCTCAACCCCAAAAGAATGGCAAAAAATTTTGATGGAAGTGCTTCTCTTATTCGATGAAAGAAGACTACAAATCCTATGTCACATACAAGGATACCAAAGGAGGATAGCTTGTGCGTTCAACAAAAAAAAGTCAAGACCCGGGACCTGAGAGAAGGTGACTTGGCTGTTAAGGAAATCAATGCTCTTATTTTCGACCCAAGAGGCAAGTTCAAGATGAATTGGGCCAGGCCGTATCTGATCAAGACTATTATGACCAGTGGTGCCGTATTCATCATGGATCTGGATGGTAACCCGTTCTCCACTCCAATCAACTTGGACCAGCTCAAAAGAATACTACCCTTGAGAGAAAATGGAGATAAAATAAAGCTCACTGAGTTAAAAATCAAAAAGGCAATTCAAGCAAAAGTTAGAGCAATCCATAAGGTCAAAAACTCGAAAGGCCGATTTTGGCAAAAGTTATGGCATCACAAAAGGAGAGTGTTAATACCCGAGAGTAAACTGAGCTTGAACTACGTTACGACCTGATTCCACTTTTTGAGATACGTAGGCAGCTTCTTTCAAGAAGTCCGGCTACATTATTTGTTTTAGCCATTTTTGAATCTGAGTAATGATAAATACAAATTTATCTTTGAGTTTTGATAATAAAGTTATTTAACTGCAAGAAAAGAAAAACTTTAAATAATGGGGAACCTTTTTCAGATAAACATGAAATTTTCATTATTTCAACTACAATCACAAAATTTTAGAAATAAAGGGCGGACACGCAAATCCTAAACTCTAAATAAAGAAGAAAGTTACAAAATTCTAAAAGCAAAGCAAATTCCTCAAATCTTCTTCCTCTTCGCTTCTTGTTCTTCTTCCTCGTCTTTGTTTCTGCTCTCTTTTTCCTAAACTACCCATGCCTTGTACTCCTCGGAGAGCTCAGTGTGGGGTAGCTCTTGCATCTCCATTACTGAACGAAATGGCCAAGCCTCCGGATACCGCACTAGAAATGGGGCCTGAAGGGAAGATGAATATATACGACCCCGTACGCTGTGAAGTACGATCTAAACTCGACCAAACTGCCTAATGATCTGATGTGAATAGTAAAATGTGGACAATCATAGACCAATCAGTATGACATCTGGATGGTCCATAGTGGTCAAAATCATAAAAGGGGATCCGCCACCAGGAGCACTGCCAAGTGATGCCTTTTCCAGTAAGGGAAGAAAGATACTATCTCCAAGTCATATCGTGTAAAGAGGACAATAGACAAAGGCAGCAGCATTGTGCCCATCCGAAGCCAATTTTTGTAGAAGATTTACCTTATGAAAAGAGATAAAAGAGGTAAGAATCGAGAGAAATTAGCAAAATGAGAGATACGTGAAAAAATAAAGAGTGATAGTGAAAAAAGAAGAGAAGAGCGGTAAATTTCAAGAGAAATCAGCAAAATGAGAGAAGAACGGTAAAAATCGAGAAAAATCAACAAAATAAGAGAAGAGCGGAGAAAGGAGAGATTTGAGTTTCACCTTGGAGAAGCAGAGGACTAACGACAAAAGACGTGATTACACCCCAATGGATAGCACTAGACCAATCTCGGTCTCAGCGAAAACTAGGGGCACGAAGTCTTTCCCTGCCCTTATTTCCTCAGCGATGTCCACCAGAATAGTGCTAACTTGGCCGTCACAAGAAACTAGAAGGCACCGGGTAAGATATAATCCGTGTTCAGTGAATTCCCATGGATGAAGAAAGAAACCTCTTGGTCAATCAGACCACAAGGATGTATGATGAATATGGAAGGTATTGGCATGAATTCCCGTGGGACGAGATTAAGAATGGCGGTGAACTCCTCTACAGTGGGGCATAACTCTTCAAGACCAAAGAAAACATGAGCCTGTTGATCCTAAAAGCTGTGTAGCAGCCCTCAGCAATGGTTCGTTGATCCAAGCCCTGGTGCGCTAGGCAAACTTCTTTCAAATCCTAGTCATATGCGAAGCATTGTCTAGGTCCTAGGTTCGCAAGACAACCCTTAGGTTCCCTAAACCCTAGTGCACTAGGCAAATCTCTCAAGCCCTAAAGATTAAGCACCCTAAGCCCTAGTGAGCCAGGAAAATCTTCCAAGCCCTAGAAGTTTAGGCACCTTAAGCCCTGGTGAGCTAGGCAAATCTTCCAATCCCTAGAAGACTAGGCACCTTAAGCCCTGGTGAGCCAGGAAAATTCTTCAAGCCCTAGAAGACTAGGCACCCTAAACCCTAGTGCGCCAGGTAAATCTCTCAAGCCCTAAAGATTAGACACCTTAAGCCTTGGTGCGCCAAGCAAACCCTGCACATCCTAGTAGAAGACTAAGAATCTCAAGCTCTAAAGATTAGGCACCCCAAGCCCTGGTGAGCCAGGCAAATCTCTCAAGCCCTAGAAGACTAGGCACCCTAAGTCTTGGTACGCCAGGTAAATCTTGCACGCCCAAGTAAAAAGATTAGGAACCCCAAGCCCTAGAAGACTAGGCACCCTAAGTCTTGGTGAGCCAGGTAAATCTTTCAAGCCCTAGAATACTAGGCACCCTAAGCCCTGGTGAGCTAGGTAAATCTTTCAATCCCTAGAAGACTCGGCACCCTATGCCCTGGTGAGCTAGGAAAATCTCTCAAGCTCTAAAGATTAGGCACTCTAAGCCCTGGTGCACCTTGCACGTTCTAGTAGAATACTAGGAACCCTAATGCCCTGGTGCGCCAAACAAATCTCCCTAACCCTAGGTTCGTGTGTGAGTGACGACTTTTTGGTTTTTGCAATTCCTAGTAGAAAACTAGGAACCTTAAGCCCTGGTGCGCCAGACAAATCTTGCACGTCCTAGTAGAAGACTAGGAACCCTAAGCCCTAGTGCACTAGGCATCCGAGTTTTTAGATATTGACTTGACCTATTAATTCATGGTTAACCCTCTCGGTAAAAATAGTTTTAAGTCTTAACTCGACCTATTAGTTCGCGATGCTTTCCCGATAAAGATAGTTTTAAGCCTTGACTTGGCTTTTAACTATTTTTATCTCGTACCTCGTCTTGAATTTTTGGGTCTTGATCCGGCCTATTAATTCATGGTTATCTTTCCCGATAAAGATAGTTTTAAGTCTTGACTCAGTTTTTACTTATTTTTATCTCGTACCTCGTCCTGAATTTTTAGGTCTTGAGTCGACCTATTAATTCATGGTTATCCTTCCCAATAAAGATAGTTTTAAGCCTTGACTCGGCTTTTAATTATTTTTATCTCGTACGTCGTCATGAATTTTTAGATCTTGGCTCGACCTATTAATTTGTGATTTTTCTCCTGATAAATTTAATTTTAAACCGTGACTTGATTTTTAATTATTTTTATCCCACTTTCTTTTCGAATTTTTAGGTCTTGACTCGACCTAATAGTTTGTAATTTTTTCTCCCGATAAATTTAATTTTAAGCCGTGACTTGGCTTTTAATTATTTTTATCCCTCTTTCGTTCCAAATTCTTAGGTCTTGACTCGATCTATTAATTTGTGCTTTTTCCTCCTGATAAATTTAATTTTAAGCCATGACTTGGCTTTTAATTATTTTTACCCCGTGCTTTGTCCCGAATATTTAAGTTTTGACTCGACCTATTAATTCGTGATTTTTTCTTATGATAAATTTAATTTTAAGCCGTGGCTTGGCTTTTAATTATTTTTATCCAGTGTTTTGTCCTGAGTTTTTAGATCTTGACTGGACCTATTAATTTGTGGTTATCCTTTCCGGTGAAAATAGTTTTAAGCCTTGACTCGGCTTTTAATTATTTCCATCTCATGCTTCGTTCCGAATTGTTAGGTCTTGACTCGACCGATCAATTCGTTGTTGCCTTTCCGGTTAAGGTAATTTCTAGGATCTTGACTCGATCCTTCTTATTATCTTATCCCCAACCGAGCTCTTAGATCTTGACTTGGTCTTTGACTTGCCTATTTGCGCTCCTTTTAGATCTTGATTCGATCTTTAGGATTTGTTCGATCATACCAGTGTCTGCATCATATTAGCATCTGTTTTGTATTATGTTAGCATCTACATAATGTTTAGCATCATGCATTTTTCCCCAGAAACTATATTTTGGTTTGATCCCTAGCAAAGGGGTACGTAGGTAGCTCGATGAAAATTCGAGTACAACCAATATCATATGCATGCTTGTATGTTTGTGGCTTAAGATTTACGGCTAGATCAAATGGATGTTGTCTCTGGATCTTTGATATAACTTGCATCACGGGTTGCTATGCAAGTTATATCAAAGAGCAGCAACTATAGACACCCCAATTTGACCCCGCCTAATCTTAGGTGAATTCAATGATGAAAACAGTTGGAATTGTGCTTTAATACGATCCACGGAAACTGATCCAAGCTCAGTATTTGAACCCAATGATCAAAACCTTCAAACTAGTGAAATCATCATTGAATAGCCATGTTGGAACCTTGGGGTCGCCATGTTCATTGTGGCGACCGCCAATAGAACCTCTTGGAAGCTTCCACTTTTTGTGGCAACTGCCACGTCCAACATGGCGAACGCCAACTCCAACCTGGCGACCGCCAACTTGCATAGTGGCGACTGCAAGTAGAACCTTCTGGAAGCTTCTTTTGATGTTGCGACCGCCATGTTCATACCCGGCAGCCGCCAACTCCAAAAACCCTTACTTGTCCTAGAATGTGTCAGCATCTCATTGGTTGAAGAATTCTATAAATACTTTACCCCTGGTACATTTTCAAAATAGAAAATTAGAGAGAGGTTTAGAGAGAGAAGCTCTGCCGAGTCGTCGAGCAATCCCGAGCCCCGACGCCGAAACCCTACCGAAGTACCAAGAGCCGAATATCCGACTAATACTGAAATCTTTGCTTGGATCATCGCCCGAGGATTGGACAATTGAAGCACATTTCTCGACTCGAGAATTCCTTAGCAATCCAAGTACCTCGTTTGGATCTCCGATCCTTCTAACTTTATTCCGTCTCTTTTGGAGTGATCGGGTTAAATTCAATTTCAATTCACATATTCCTTTCATTTACATAGTTAATCTTGTTTGCTTCATGTAATTTAGTTACTTTATTTAATTCCTTGATTATTGATTTCCTTACATTTCACACCTAACACACTATTACTTTTTTTTTCATTAATTCATTATATAGTCCTAATATGTCTTGACAATTACAACTTGTTAATATTGTTAATTTTTATAATAATGCACTTATATTCATATGGATATAGTTGTCAATACTATATTCATATTTGATAATTAAATAGTTATATTTAATTTTTTTCATTTTTATGATAAGTTTCTTTAATAGCATTATATTTTTATTCTTTTTTTATTTATTTTATTATGCTTTTCTTTTGATGTTAGTTTAATGTAATTTATTTAAATAACTTTATTTTTCTTTATTTTTCTTTTCTTTTAGCAGTAGTTCAATTTTTTTTCTAGCATTTCTTTTTCTTTTCTTTTCTTTATTCTCTTATTTCTAGCATTTATCTTCTTATAAGTATTAGTTTAATGTTGCCTTTCTTTTACCATTAGCTTAGTGTTCTTCTAATAAACTTATAATATTCCATTTTTTTGCCCATTTCTTTTACTTTTAATGCTAACCTATTTTTTTTCATAGTACTTATTTTATTTTATTTTTACTTTGTTAAACTCAAAAAATCACAAAAAAGTCTTTTAAGTTAGTTTTCACCTTTAATGGTAGTATAATTTTCTCTTTTAATAATAATTGAAACTCACTTGTTCATTTCATTTCTTTTATTTTCTTTTATTTTGTTTTGTTTAAAAATATAAAATATAAATAGTTATGTTTTCTTTTCATTAGTTTAATAAGTATTTTCTAGTTTCATCATTTTAGCATAAATGTTCTATTGTAAACTCTTTCTTTATTTCCTTTAAACTTTTAAATTCTCTTTGTCATGAAACTCTCATTTTTAATTTCTTTGTTAGTAAACTTTCTTTTAATATAGAATTTTTATACATATTTTATTTTATATTTAGCATTTCTTTTTTATTTATTTATCATATGCTAATCTAGTCTATTTTGATATTTTAATTACTTTCTCTAAAATTGTGTTTGGAATAGTTTAACTTATTTTGTAGCAAATTATGTTTAGGTAATTTTGACAACTTTTAGCATGTTTTTGTTCTTTTGCTTAAATCATGATAGAATTGGTTATTTTGATAAAATTGCATGTAAGACTGTTTCATGTATCATTTAGTTAGAAATGGCATATCGTAGGACTTAAGATTTTTATTTTGATATTTGTTTTACTTGGCATTTTATATACGTATTTTATGCATTTTTCGTATTTAATTTTGGATGTTCTCTATTTGCCTCTATTTTTTTTATTTGCATGCATTTAAGAAATCTTATTAAAGAACCAATGATGATTAGTAGATGCCAACCTTATGGTTGGGCGAACGGGGTGCTTAACACCTTTTCCGATTCGTACCTTAGCTCCCGAACTATTTTTCTCTGATTAAACGTTTTAAATATCAGTAGCCATTTTTATTTTTCTTAATTTTTTTCAAAAATCAAGTGGCGATTCTATTTTCAACAAAAAGGGATTTTCAAAATTTGGCCTTCAAGGTGTTAAAATATTTTCTAAACATCTTTTGAATCCCATATTTTTGAATATTTTCAAAACCCCAAAATTTCAGCACCACGGTATTTTCTGGCGACTCTACTATGGACTGGTTTATAAAATCAAATAAGAGGGCTAAACTTGAAAACATCATTAGTTCTTAATAAGAATTTCTCATTTGCATTCTCGCATGCATGAGCATTGTTCTTCACACCCCTACCTGGTTGACCCAATGCCCCGATCGTTTATCCGTTTCGGGAATTGTCAAGAAGACGGGCAAGCCTAACTGACTGTACGCTTTCATAGGAACAGTAAAAGAGTTCAGGCATACCATTTGACCATGTCCTGTACCACTCCAGGCATGGGAGGTATATACCAAACTCTATTCAGAAGGTACCCTGTTCGATTGACCAAAATTGGCCTTTTGCATATAGTAGCTTGGACCCCTCCATTAGAAGCTACTAACCCTAGTAGGATTATGTGTTTTGTTACTTGTATGTTTCGTTTACGTTTGTTAGGGTTGTTTGTTTGGATTAGGCTAGTTCCATTTTCGGGTTTAGCCCGGGTTTTGCTGTTACCCATTTGTTGTGTAGGTTAGCTTTTCTTTCGAATTCTTAACGGGTTTTGTTCTTTGTCTTATTTGGTTTTCACGCCGTACTTTTCTTCTCGGGGTCACGCCCGTGTTTTGTTTTGAGGTCTCTATGATAGTTTCTCTCTTTCAGGTTCTTCCCGGGTGTTGGCTTTGTTCTCTCGTTATTTTTTAGGCTCATTTTCTTCGAACCTTTGTTAGACTTGTGTGAGCTTGTCTTGTTTTCCTACCGAAGTGCTGCCCATTTTTCTCTTTAAAATCTTAGATCAAATTGGTCCCTTCGGCCTAACTCTATTTTCTTGCTGGAGCGCTGCCAGAATTTGGTCGGTCCTCTCCTTAGCTCTCAAATATTCAGTTGTTATGTTGCCGATATGGGCCCAGCAGGGGCATTGCTTTAGTTTTAGTGATTGTATCTGTTTATGGTCAATCGTTTTGGTATATGATATGTTTGCTACCTATCATCAGAATTTTTATCTAGAAAGTGTCTGTTACTAGTTATTCTGCTATTGGGATCCAAGTTTTCTCCGGGTTTAGACCATTGAGTCAGAAAAATCACAGTCAGCACGTGTTTGGGCAAGATCAGTAGCAGGCAGACTCTGCATGATATTTGAACAATCAATTGAATTATCTAAAATGGTAGAGAATGAAGTAAATCTGACAGCCCTGATGAGGGCAATTCCTGATATACAGAGGGCCGTGGAGTGGCAAATCCAAGCTCATAACCAGTGCCAAGCACAGATTCGGGCAATTCAGGTCCGTTTGTCAGCACTGAATGAACAACATGATGACCCAAATGGTAATAGGGAAGACTTTTGGAATGACAATCAGGTTCCCAATGAACCACAAGTTGTTCTGTCACTACCACAGATCCCTCGTCAGGTTATAGTTGAGGAAGAAAACATTGCTCAATTCAGAGAATCTGCATTGGCTGAGAAGATCGACCGGATGGAAAAGGTCCTTAGAAATGCCAAGGGAGTTGAGAAATATATGGTCAATGTAGGGGGACTTTGTTTGTTCCCGGATGCTAAGCTGCCGAAAAAGTTCAAAATGCTTGAAATAGAGAAGTTCGATGGAACTGGTGATCCTAGAATTCATTTGAGAATGTATGTCGGTACCCTCTCTCCCATGGGGATCGATGGCCAGTTGAAGGCTAAGCTATTCCACCAATCTCTTTTAGGGGCAGCTCAGAGGTGGTTCCTCTCTATAAATGTTGCAAAGACCAGAACATGGGAGGACATCGCCACAGCTTTTGTCAGCCAATACAGCTATAATGTCCAACTAGATGTAACCACTCGAGAGCTGGAGACCACTCGTCAAGAAAGTAGAGAATCATTTGTGGATTTTCTAACCAGGTGGAGGGGAAAGGCTGCCAAAATAACAAATCGGCTAATTGAGAAGGAACAAGAGAGAATTATAGTCAAGAATCTCCAGTCTCCATCGAAGCGTTATTTGATAACACAACAGCTGTCTACTTCTGAGCAGTTATTTGATGCTGGGGTTCAGATAAAAGACACAATCCAGTCTGGTGATATCGATGAGGCCGAGCTGAGCCAAAAGTCGAGAAGACCTTACCCATCCAACAACCAAAACCATCTCATCTCTTTCACTAACCCTGCATCTTGCTCTAACGAGGTGAATTTGCTAAATCCCCAATCGGATCGACCGAATTCTTCACCTTCATCATCTTCTCCCAAAAATAATTAGTCGTTACGGCTGAAAAAGCCAAGGAGAGTTTTCACTCCCCTTAATATCTCTCTGTCCACGACCCTAAATCAACTTGTCGAGAAAGGGTTGATAAAGCTCCTTGACCTAATGCCGCCTCCTAACCCTTTACCGCTATGTTACGATCCCTCCCAATATTGCTCATACCATCAGAGCCGTGGACACCCAACTGATAACTGTCTGAAACTCCGCCATGACATTCAGGATCTCATTGAAAATAAGGTCGTCCTACCTCTATCTGCACTGAATGTCACGGCTGGTTTCTTTAGATTCTTCTAATTTACATGATTCAAGTCTCAAGTCGGAGACCACATCTGTCTGTGCATCCTCTTATTTTTGCTTTTGATTTTGTAATCCCTGCTCTTTTTGATGTCAATAAAATAAGCAAAGGTTCAGATTATTCTACTTTGCTTCATTTATTTTGTATACTTTTTGATAATTTTCAATTTGAAGGGGATGTCCCCGAAGAATTAAAAGTTTTAATAAAAAAAAACAAGAAATGCGTGCCCAACCAATAATTGAAGAAATTTTGTCAATAAATCTAGGTAATGAAATTAATTCACAAATTATCCAAATTGGTTCTTCTTTATTTTCAGTTGAATGTGAACAATTAATGACTTTATTAAAAGAATTCAAAGACGTTTTTGCATGATCATACGAGGATATGTTCGAAATTGATCCCAATTTTATCCAAATTGATCCCAATATTATCCAACATCATATTCCTTTGTATCCGGATGCCAAATCGATCAAACAAAAATTGAGAAGAATATGACCAGAATGGGCTCTGAAAATCAAGGAAGAAGTCACCGAGCAGATCAACACTAGTTTCCTCATGGTAACTGAATACTCAAAGTCGGTGGCGAATATAGTATTAGTCTTGAAGAAGGATGAACGTATGATAGTTTGTGTGGATTTTGGAGATCTCAACAAGGCCAGCCCAAAGAAAACTTCCCACTATCGCATATTGACGTCTTGGTGGATAGTACAGCGGGGCACGCCCTTTTGTCATTCATGGATGGTTTCTCTAGGTACAATTAGAACTTAATAGACCATAGAGACAGAGAAAGGATGGCATTCACTACACCATGGGGCACCTACTGCTCTCGCATGATACAAAGGGTTGCCACTACCTTGTTGCATGATAAGATACATAAAGACGTCAAGGTATATGTAGGCGACATGATTGTGAAGTCCAAAGATCGAGATAACCATATCATAGTACTGCAGAAATTCTTTGAAAGGATTAAGAAGTATAAGACGTGGCTCAACCCCAGAAGAATGGCAGAAGAATTTGATGGAAGCGCTTCTCTTATTCGATGAAAGAAGACTACAAATTCCATTTCACATACAAGGATACCAAAGGAGGATAACTCGTGCGTTTAACAAAAAAAAAGTAAAGACCCGGGACTTGAGAGAAGGTGACTTGGCTCTTAAGAAAATCAATGCTCTTATTTTCGAACCAAGAAGAAAGTTTAAGCTGAATGGGCTAGGCCGTATCTGATCAAGACTATTATGACCGGTGATGCCGTAATCATCATGGATCTGGATGGTAACCCATTCTCCACTCCAATCAACTTGGACCAACTCAAAAGAATACTACCCTTGAGAGAAAATGGAGATAAAATAAAAGCTCACTGAGTTGAAAACCTAGAAGGCAATTCAGGCAAAAGTTAGAACAACCCGCAAGGCTGAAAACCCGAAAGGCCGACCTTGGCAAAAGTTAGGGCATCACAAAAGGAGAGTGTTAATACCCGAGAGTAAACTGAGCTTGAACTACGTTACGACATGATTCTACTTTTTAGGATACGTAAGCCACTTCTTTCAAGAAGTCCAGCCACATTCTTTGTTTTAGCCATCTTTGAATATGAGTAATGATCAATGCAAAATTATCTTTGAGTTTTGATAATAAAGTTGTTTAACTGCAAGAATCGAAAAACTCTAAATAATTGGGAACCTTTTTCAGATAAACGTGGAATTTTCATTATTTCAGCTGCAATCACAAAGTTTTAGAAAAAAAAGGACGGGCACGCAAATCCCAAACTCTAAATAAAGAAGAAAGCTACAAAATTATAAAAGCAAAGCAAAAATCCTCAAATCTTCTTCCTCTTCGCTTCTTTTTCTTCTCCTTTGTCTTTGTTTCTGCTCTTTTTTTTTTCCTAAACTAGCCATGCCTTGTACTCATTGGAGAGTTCAGTGTGGGATAGCTCTTGCATCTCCATTAATGAACGAAATGGCTAAGCCTCTAGATACCGCACTAGAAATGGGGCCGGAAGGGAAGATGAATACATACGACCCCGTACGCTGTGAAGTATTATTTAAACTCGACCAAACTGCCTAATGATATGTTGTGAATAGTAAAAGATGGACAATCGCAGACCAATCAATATGACATCTGGATGGTCCATAGTGGTCAAAATCATAAAAGGGGATCCGCCACCAAGAGCACTTCCAAGTGATGTCTTTTTCAGTCAGGGAAGAAAGATACTATCTCCAAGTCATATAGTGTAAAAAGGACAATAGACAAAGGCAGCAGCGTTGTGCCCATCCGAAGCCAATTTTTGTAGAATATTTACCATCTAAAAAGAGATATAAGAGGTAAGAATCGAGAGAAATTAGCAAAAGGAGAGATGTGTGAAAAAATGAAGAGAGATAGTGAAAAAAGAAGAGAAGAGCAGTAAAATCCTAGAGAAATCAGCAAAAGGAGAGAAGAGCGGTAAAAATTGAGAAAAATCAACAAAATAAGAGAAGAGCGGAGAAATGAGAGATTTGAGTTTCACCTTGGAGAAGCAGAGGATTATCGGAAAAATACGTGATTACACCCCAATGGATAGCATTAGACCAATCAGGGTTTCAACCAAAACTAGGGGCACGAAGTCCTTCGCTGCCCTTATTTGCTCAGCGATGTCCACCAGAGTAGTGCTAACTTGGTCGTCACAAGAAACTAGAAGTCACTGGGCAAGCAGACATATGCACTGAACATAACGGCACCGCAACTAAAAGTTGAAGTCACCAAGGACACCGGTAGGATATAATTGTGTCCAGTGAATTTTCATGGATGAAGAAAGAAACCTCTTGGCCAATCAGACCACAAGGATGTATGATGAATATGAAAAGTATTGGCAAAAACTCCCGTGGGACGAGATTAAGAATGACGGTGAACTCCTCTATAGTGGGGCATAACTCTTCAAGACCAAAGAAAACATGAGCCTGTGGATCCTAAAAGCTGTGTAGCAGCCCTCAGCAATGGTTCGTTGATCCAAGCCCTGGTGCGCTAGGCAAACTTCTTTCAAATCCTAGTCATATGCAAAGCGTTGTCTAGGTCCTAGGTTCGCAAGACGGCCCTTAGGTTCCCTAAACCTTAGTGCGCCAGGCAAATCCCTCAAGCCCTAAAGATTAGGCACCCTAAGCCCTGGTGAGCCAGACAAATCTTCCAAGCCCTAGAAGTCTAGGTACCTTGAGCCCTGGTGAGCCAAGAAAATCTTCCAAGCCCTAGAAGACTAGGCACCCCATGCCCTAGTGAGCTAGGAAAATCCTTCAAGCTCTAGAAGACTAGGCACCCTAAGCCCTAGTGCGCCAGGAAAATCTCTCAAGCCCTAAAGATTAGGCACCCTAAGCCTTGGTGATCCATGCAAATCTCTCAAGCCCTAAAGATTAGACACCTTAAGCCCTTGTGCGCCAAGCAAACCCTGCACGTCCTAGTAGAAGACTAGGAATCTCAAGCCCTAAAGATTAGGCACCCCAAGCTCTAGTGAGCCAGGCAAATCTCTCAAGCCCTAGAAGACTAGGCACCCTAAGTCTTGGTACGCCAGGTAAATCTTGCACGCGCAAGTAAAAGATTAGGAACCCCAAGCCCTAGAAGACTAGGCACCCTAAGCCTTGGTGAGTCAGGCAAATCTTTCAAGCCTTAGAATACTAGGCACCCTAAACCCTGGTGAGCCAGGAAAATCTTTCAAGTCCTAGAAGACTCGGCACCCTAAACCCTGGTGAGCTAGGAAAATCTCTCAAGCCCTAAAGATTAGGCACCCTAAGCCCTGGTGCGCTAGGCAAACCTTGCACGTCCTAGTAAAATACTAGGAACCCTAAAGCCCTGGTGCGCCAGGCAAATCTCCATAACCCTAAGTTCGTGTGTGAGTGACAACCCTTTGATTTTTGCACTTCTTAGTAGAAAACTAGGAACCTTGAGCCCTGGTGCACCAGACAAATCATGCACGTCCTAGTAGAAGATTAGGAACCCTAAGCCCTAGTGCGCTAGGCATCCGAGTTTTTAGATATTGACCCGACCTATTAATTCATGGTTATCCCTCTCGATAAAAATAGTTTTAAGCCTTGACTCGGCTTTTAATTTTTTTGTCTCGTGCTTGTCCAGAGTTTTTAGGTCTTGGCTCGACCTATTAATTCGCGATGTGTTCCCGATAAATATAGTTTTAAGGTTTGATTCGGCTTTAACTATTTTTATCTTGTACCTCATTCTAAATTTTTAGATCTTGACTCGGTTTATTAATTCGTGATTATCCTTCCCGATAAAGATAGTTTTAAGCCTTGACTCAGCTTTAATTATTTTTATCTCGTGCCTCGTCCTGAATTTTTAGGTCTTGACTTGACCTATTAATTCATGGTTATCCTTCTCGATAAAGATAGTTTTAAGTCTTGACTCGACTTTTAATTATTTTTATCTCATACATCGTCCTGAATTTTTAGGTCTTGACTCGGCATATTAATTTGTGATTTTTCGCCTGATAAATTTAATTTTAACTCATGACTTGGCTTTTAATTATTTTTATCTCGCTTTCTTTCGGAATTCTTAGATCTTGACTTGACTTATTAGTTTGTAATTTTTTCCTCATGATAAATTTAATTTTAAACCGTGACTTGGTTTTTAATTATTTTTATCCCGCTTTCGTTTTCGAATTATTAGGTCTTGACTTGATCTATTAATTTGTGATTTTTCCGCCCGATAAATTTAATTTTAAGCCGTGACTTGGCTTTTAATTATTTTTATCCCATGTTTTGTCCTAAATTTTTAGGTATTGACTCGACCTATTAATTCGTGATTTTTCCTTATGATAAATTTAATTTTAAGCCGTGACTTTGATTTTAATTATTTTTATCCAGTGTTTTGTCCTGAATTTTTAGGTATTAACTCGACCTATTAATTTGTGGTTATCCATCCCGGTGAAAATAGTTTTAAGCCTTGACTCGGCTTTTAATTATTTCAATCCCATGCTTCGTTCCGAATTGTTAGGTCTTGACTCGACCGATCAATTCGTTGCTGCCTTCCCGGTTAAGGTAATTTCTAGGATCTTGACTCGATTCTTTTGATTATCTTATCCCCAGCCGAGTTCTTAGATCTTGACTCGATCTTTGACTTGCCTATTTGCACTCCCTTTAGATCTTGATTCGATCTTTAGGATTTGTTTGATCATACCAGTGTCTGCATCATATTAGCATCTGTTTTGTATTATGTTTGCATCTACATCTTGTTTAGCATATGTTTTGTATTATGCCTCAGAAACTACGTTTTGGTCTGATCCCTAGCAAAGGGGTACGTAGGCAGCTCAATGAAAATTCGAGTACGACCAACATCATATGCATGCTTGTGTGTTTGGGCCTAAGATTGACGGCACGGTCAAATGGATGTTGTCTCTGGATCTTTGATATAACTTGCATCACGCGTTGCGATGCAAGTTATATCAAAGAGGGGCAACTGTAGACACCTCAATTTGACCTCGCCAATCTTAGGTTGATCTGGGTGAATCCGATGCTAAACATAGAGAGAATGGTGCTTTTAAACGATCCTTGAGTAATGATCCCAGCTCAGTACCCACTCCAAGTAAGCCAAATCTTTGAACTAGTGAACCCACAATGTCCAAATCTCTAGCCGCCAACTTGAACTTAGAGCCGCCTTCAACATGGCGACCGCCAACTTGCATAATGGCAACCATCATAAGAAGCTTGTGAAAACTCTCCTGAAATAGTGACCGCCGACTCATGATGTGGCGACCGCCACCTTGAAAAACCCTGATGTGTCCCAAAAAGTGTCAGCATTTCATTGGTTGAAAAATTCTATAAATACCGTACCCCCTGGTATGTTTTTCAGACAGAATTTTAGAGAGAGAGACTTTATAAGAACGATGAACGAGTACGAGCCCCGACGCCGAAACCCTGTCGAAGGGTCGAGAATTTGATCATCAAACACCGAAACCCTGTTGAATTCTAGACTCACCCTTACATTGGACTGGATCATTGATCGAGGATTGGATGGTTGAAGCATATCTCCTTGACTTGAGGCTTCACCCGGGTTATAGCAATTCAGGTATTCTGTTTGGATCCTCGATCTTTCTATCTTTATTCTCTCTCTCTCTCTTGGAGTGATCGGGTTAAATTCAATTTCAATTTGTGTGTTTCCTACATTTCAATAGTTCACCTTGTTTACCATTTAATGTATTTCATGTAATTGGATTACTTTCATCTCATGATCGTCACTTTGATTCTCATAAGCACATTCACACTTAGCATATTGTTACTTTTATTAATCCATTAAATAGTGCTAATATTATTGGCAATTTCGACTCACAATGTTGTTATTGTCATATTCGATGCATTAACATTCATATGGTGATGATTATCTATTCCTTAGTTAACGACTATTATATTGCTATGTAATAGTCGTTATTTGCATTTGCTATTTCTCTTATATTGTTAGTTTAATTTTTCTTTATTAGTATTCCATTTATTTTTCTTTAATGTTAGTTTAATTTTTCTTTCAATGTATTTTTTTTATTTTTTATTTATTTTTATTTTTTTAACCTCAAAATTTACAAAAGTCTTTTATGCTAGTTTAATACTCTTCTTATTTTTCTTGTTTTCATCTTTTAAATGTTAGTGCAATCTTCTGTCTTAATAGTAATTTAACTCTCCTTTTCATATCATTTCTTTCTCTTTTTGCGATGTAAAATATATAAAATTCATGATAAATAGTTAGATCCATTTTTTTAATTAGCTTAATTGTGTTTTCTTCTAAAGTCCTTTCTATTTGGTTAAATCTTCTTTTGTAGATCTTTTTTTTTTTTTGCCTTCTTCATATAGTAGTTTTTATTTGTGCTTTTAAAATCTTTAGCTATACATTTCTCTTTATTAGAAGTTAAGCATGTTAATGTAATTTCCTTTCCTATGATATTTGGCAGTATGATTTTTTGGTAAAATTTATTTAAAATAATTTTTAGAATGGTTTAGGTTATATTGTTAGCAATTTATGTTTTTGTGAATTTAGTTACCTTTAGCATGTTTTCTATTTTTGAATCATGCTATCTGGGTTTGTTCCATGTATCTTTTACCTAGAAATTGCATGCCGTAGAATTTAGAGTTTTCTTTTCTTATTTGCTTTGTTTTGGTGTTCTATATACTATGTTATATATTTTTTATATTTGATTTTAGATGTTCTCTTTTCACCTCCATTTTCTATAGTTGCATGCATCAGAGAAATTTAATTAAAAATCAATGATGATTAGTAAAAGCCAACTTTACGGTTGGGCAAACGGGGTGCTTAACATCTTTCCCGATTCGTACCTTAGCCGCCAGATCCTTTTTCTCTGGTTAACGTTTCAAAGATCAGCGGTGCATTTTTGTTTTTCTTGATTTTTTACAAAAACCAAGTGGCGACTCTATTTTCAACAAAAAGAGATTTTCAAAATTTGTTTTTCAAGGGGTTAAATTAATTTTCAAACATTTCTTGAAATCCCTTATTTTTTAACAACACAAAATCCCAAAATCCTGGTGCCACACCAAGCCGGATTGTGTGTAGCCCGAAATAAAAGCTACTAGCTGGTTCAATTTTTTGCCTCAATGAAGAGGACTTTTGTGAGACCCTAACCCATTTTTTTTTCGGCGTTTTCGGATGCAGGTTACGTGTTTTCTTTCGAGAAAATTTTTACTGCTTTTGATGCATGGTCAGGCTTAGATATGCATGCTGGGTAGGTTCCCGGGCCCGTGGGCCGTTGTGGTGCGAGTCTCAAAATTTTTTTAAAAAAAAAGATATTTTAGAGGCCTATAAATATCTGGAGCTAGATATTTTAAAAAAGATATTTTCTAAAACTTAACTCCTAAGTTTTTTATTTTCTCTCTGCATTCTCTCTAAGTTCTCGGGGGCCCAGAGCTCAGTTTTCAACGATCCAACAGCGGATCATTGCTTTTGGCACAGTGGGCTACGCAACTATCTGGTCAGATTTCAGTTCTGATGAAACTCGATTTTGCACGTGGTTCGAGGCATCGAGTTTTTAACTCACTAAGATAAGATTCTAGACTCTACTACTGTATAAGGGTGCTATGGGTAAACATGTGTGTTTTTAACTGGTAGATTGCTATAGATCTGCGTTTATTTCAAAGTTGGGTTTTTGGGTTTAAAACCTTATTTCGGCGATTTCTGTGGATGGAATCGGGTGTCAGGAGTTTCTTTTGAGGTTTCGGTGTTAGGCCTAGGCGTGTGGATGTTCACGGGTGTTGATTTGGAGTTCGGAGGCTTTGATTCGAGGTTTGAAGGGCTGGACCCGTAGCTCAGAATCAAGTTGTGCTGGGGTTCGGTCGACTGAACCATGGGGTTCGATCAACTAAAGTTTGGATCTTGGGTTCGGTCGACTGGACCGTGTGTTTTGGAGTTTTGTGATTTTTCAGTAGGGTGTTCGGTCGACTGGAGGTGGGGTTCGGTCGACTGAACCTCTGGGCTGTGTTTTGGTGGTTCTACGGTTGGGTTTTGGTTGTCGATTGGTGTCCTATGGTATTCAATTGATTAATTTATGGGAATTACTTGATTTAAATACCTGTGGATTCCTTTTGGGGTATGGTAGGTTATGTGGTGGTTTCAGGGGTCGGGTCGTGGCCTCGGGTGTGCGTTTGAGTGTCGCCTTCGTGGGTGATGTGCATGGTAGATGCGGCTTGTTGATGCACGGTTAGGTGCGTGGTTTGATGTTGGGTTTGTGTTAGCGCGGGTGAGCGTCGTGGGTTTGTGATGGCCGTGTTGGGAGTGTTTGGGCCAGTAGTGGTCGTGTGGATTGTCCCGTGTGTGGATGCCAATTTGTTTCGGCGGGTGGCGTCGTGATGTTTGGTTATACATGGTTATGTGCATATTTATAACTCTGTTTATTTCTGTATGGAATATATGCAAGTGAATTGCATAAGGTTATATCGTTATGTGTAACGTGGCTTATACTTTAAAACTAGAGTTTTATAGGCATGTGACGTGGTTTGTGGAACGTCATGTTGATACATGGTTATATGCTTTAATTCCTCATTTAGGTTTGCATATGTGTATGAAATGAATTAGTTGAATCTGTGATCCAATAGATGTAAATCCTGATTGATGATGCACGTGTGCGTGTGTGGGTGTATGAGGTAGGCTGCGAAAGTCGGTGCACGAGGTAGGCTGCGAAAGCTGGTGTGTGCGATTGGGGGCTGCGATCCTTCGGTGAAAGTCCGAGAAGATGCATTAGTTAGGGCTGCGGTCATACGGTGAAAATCCATGAAGATATGTGTTGCATGGGGTGCGTGCGTTGTATGGGTTGCATGGGTGTGTGTGCGATATCTGACGGATTGAAACGAGATCCTGATGAGGCACGGGTGTGGGTGTGTGTGCGATATCTGAAGGCTGAAACGAGGTCCTGAAGAGGCACGTGTTCATGGATTACATGTATCGCATTTTGGGACGGATAGACAAATTTTCTTAAAATTGTATTATCGACCTACGGGAGTCGAAATACTTTATTAACGGCATGTGGGAGTCGTAATATTGAAATCGTTTTCAAGGCTCTAATGAGTCAAAAAATGGTTTTTATCCTCGCTTTCCCTTACATGTGAAAATGGTTTTTTAGCTCTGGTGAGTCGTGATCTCAAACGGTTTTCAAATTATTGTATTGGCTTGAAAGAGAGTCGAAAACTACACTTCGTTTATCGAGCATGTTTAGCTTATATACATGTGTTGTTTAGAATCTGCTGAGTTTTGGCTCACGGTGTGGAATTTTAATTTTTTTTAGGTACAGGTCACGCTGATTGATCTGGTGGTGCTAGAGGGCAGAAGAGTGTAGTCTTCCTTTTTGTTAGCTTTTTTATATGTATGTTATAACATGTTTTTCGGGCGTCAGAGCCGTGTAATATTACCGTTTGGTGTTTATATATAATGCATGTATGGTTTAAATTGAGAGTGTATTCTCGGGTTGGGTATCTTGTGTGGTTGTTTATGGGTATTTCACGTGCCCCGGAGTTTGGGGCATGACAACTTTAGCAATTTCTAAGTGCTTTTTGAATTAAAATAAATGAAAAGTAAAGGACGAATGAAAAGAAATTGAGACTGAACTTGAAATAACTATATACTGAATGAAGTACTTAAAACCGAGATTATGACTAAAATTATGCCTAATGAGAACAGAAATTGACTTTAATCTAGTAAATGGAAATTGAAATGAGGACAAACTAATGGACTTATACTTGGAAATTGAAAGATTTATAACTACAAGATAAGGAAATGAAAACAAGCTCTGGGTTTTTGATATGTTGGATGTATGCCCCTTCCATTGATTGGTCTTTGCCTTTATAGCCTTCTTCATAATTGCTCATCCTGTTTGGTGCCATCTTTTCCTCCCATGGCTAATTTCTCACTTTCAAAAAAATAACACGTGTCCTCTGCTCCTTTAAATCTACAACCGATTAATTTTATTTCTCTAACCATGTAACAAATATCCATTAGTAGCAGCCACATGTCCCTTTCTACGAACTACCTACCCTGATTAGTCTCTTATTTTTGCTTCAAAGGTTGATCTCTTCCTGACTTGTTCCATAACTTGTTCCATAATGACATGTGTCACCTTTTCATTTTCTTGCAACCCACTCCTTTAAATATGTACCATTTATCTTTTTAATTAATATCTCGTCTAATATTCCAACTCACGCCAACTTACTTTTAAATGCCCCAGCCGCTTATTTCCTAGGAAATTAGTTACGCATTATGATTTTACACATATGACATAAACATTGCCTCCTTGAAAGAGTCTTTTTAGATTCCCAAAAAAGAAGTCTTTTAATATTCTTTTTGATTTTTCACCGTTATTCCTTATCTCATAATTTCAGTCCCTCCTATTTATTACTCCCTCTCTAGCTCTCCTTTTTTTGTGGCGCCATTTTCTCCGTCTTCTTTCCTCTGTTGATCTTTTTTCTTCTTCTTCTTCTTCTTCTTCTTCTTCTTCTTCTCGTCAATGGCTACGAAATGTGCCAACGCTCCTCTTAGAGACCCCAATAGTGCCGCCAAACAAGTAAAAGATTTAATTTCCCAACGAAAACCTCCACTCCATTTCAAAACCCTAGTTCCCCTAAAATTTGGCCTCATCTCTTCTGCCAAACGATTTGGGTTGGGACCAGCCTTTAAAGAACAATGTCCTGGCTTTCTGTCTCCTTTTTATCCATGTATCGAAAGACAACTTCCTCTTACTCTATCTACTCCTCCCTGTGAGATGTATTATAAAAGAACCTCAATCAAGCTCTAGCACACCCCCCGTAGTGACTATTACCAATGGGTTGGTCATCTCCTTCCCTCCATGGGCGAATTGTGGAAACAGATAGGCATCTATGACACCATCTTACTTAGTCGTACTCCTTATCATGTTGGCAAAGCCCTGATTTTGATAAACTATAATTATGGTCTCCTTCTACCAACGCTTTCTCTTTTCCTATTGGTTTCATGTCTCATACCCTGCAAGATTTAGCCTTCGTTGTTGGTCTTCGGCCTCATGGTGAGGAGGCCAATGCACTTATTTTCTGTAAGGACCTTTCTTTCACTTACCCTGCCCCAAAGGATATGTCATACGACTAATTCTTTATCGTGAATCAAGGAAAACCTTCTACCATATCTCTAATTCTGAACACATAGCTTTCCTTATCTACTGGTTGAACAAATTCATGTTATGTCTCCCATCTCTCAAAATTACCAAAGACTTTACCGAGTTAGCCAAAGCTTTAGCTTCTTGCCGAAAAATCGCACAAGGTCCCCTTGTCTAGGCCCACTTATACAAAGGTATGAAAGAGATGCTTGATAATTAGTTCAATATCGGTTCTAGCCTGCTCTGGTTGTTATAAATATGGCTTTGGAGCTACTTTCCTTGATTCTATCCTGACTATCCTTTTGGGCAACCCCTCAAAGGTCTTATTCTCCTTTCCCTTGAACCAAAAACTCATTCCTTCGATGACTGCTTTACTTTCTTCTATAAGGGTTTAATCACTATCAGATTTCGTCAATGGCTCCCATTCCTTCGGTCTGTTGGTCCTCCTTGGTTGCGCACCCCCACATCCAATCTAGACAATTCTAATCACAAACAAAGAGAAGTCTAGGCTAGTTTCGCAGTTTCAAGAGACTTACCCTATGCCCTTTGTTCTACCTTGAACAACAACAAATGTAGGGTTGAGTTTTACAATGTAGCCTAGCTGGCCCGTTAGTTTAGCCTAACTCAGTTGGTAGCACTTCCTCTTTTCGACTCTAAGAATGACTCCTTCACCAGAAGACCAATTCTAGACATGAATAAGATCAAGACCATAAGCCGAGTTTTTCCTTATCTCAGAAAATCCTTTCAACTGCAAGCATTTAATGAAAACCATGACTCCTCTCTGGACTTCGATACCTGGTGGCAATTCTTTATTCAAAATCAACTTCACAAGCTGACCAAGAGCGTTCTGTTAAGGATCTCTCCAGACCAATAAGTCCTCCGTGCTTCTCTGTCTTTGAATCAAAAGGAGAAGAAAGCACTGAAACTGTTTAAATCCCAAGGTAAGGCCCCATCCCTCTCTGATACTATTTCTACCATTCTTCATTTGGAAGAATTCTTTAAGTGTAAATAGAACCCCCTAGACCCTGAGGGTATGGCTAAGGCTAAGTAAGAACGCATGGCTAAAATAGAGACTTATCAAAAAGAAAAGGCTAGTGCTGCCTTTTTTAAAGCATGGCAAACCTTAGGAGAAAACGTCCCTCCTTTTGAAACCTTCTTGAAACCCTTCGGCAAATCCATACCTTTAGATCCTCCTACAGATGCAGTCTTCGCTGCTCTGTTTAGAAAACTAGGGGTACATAACTCGTTACCTCAGACCAAATAGATGACCATTACTAAAGTAAATCCTCCTCTTTGGGAGACTGAGGATGCCATACGTCAAGGGGTGATCTTCTTCATTCCTTTGGAAAGAGCGGGTCAACCTTTTATTTGCTTCCCTAGTTCTATTTACCCTCCTTCTTATACTAATCTTCCTTTTCTCAGGTATGGCTCGAACAAAAGCTTCTTCTTCTCCAATTGAGATCTCTAAAAATGACACAGACTCTGATGACCATATTCCTATCAAGGCAATTTCTCGATCTTTTCCTTCAATTTCCTTTCATCCCTTCTGATCAAACATTTTATCTCTCTCTTTAGAATCTGTCTCCTACTCTTCGAAAGCGCACCAGAGGTGACTACCGATCTCATGCTTTTGAAAAGGTAAGACATTATTTGGGAATTTGTAATCTAACCAACATCATTATACCACACTCATTGTCCTTTATTCACAGAAAGATGATTCTCTAATGCCATCCCAAGTCTATCCCAGCTATTCCCATTTCTACCCTACCATCTCATCCTAATCGTTTTCCAGAAGACTGTAAGGAAAAAAGAGAAGGGAAGTCTGCAGCTGACAAACCTATAACTGCTCCTCCTTCTAAAAAACGTGTCAAGGCCACCGTAGGCCATAGCCTCTCTTTCTATGACAGTCTCCAAACTGATCCAAATGAATCATCTGAACCAGATGAATCTTCTCCCGAAAAAGAACATTTAAATTCCCCTCATTCGGTCAATAAGGTACCATGTACAACCTTCTATTTTTGTTTCTTCCTAGTCCAAACAGTTATCATCCTTTTTGGCCTTTGTAGGAAGCTTCTTCCGCTGGAGAATCTGATGCCACTCCCAAGGAGCAATTTAGTTCTGTAGAGATGGATATTCTATTTCCAGTCGATGTCAAATCTTTCTTCGCTCAACTTGTTGCCAAGTTGACTCCTCCAGTCTTAGAAAGCTCCTTTGGTGTAGCCTCTCATGCTCTGAGAATTCCCTCTGCTGATGAAATTGAAAAGGTTAAATCTGACTTGAAAGCTATGCAAAACCTATCCCTTCTAGATATTCTTCATCCTGGATGCCTCAACCTTTTTAAGAATGCAGTCAATACATTGTTCTCTTCTTCTACTGCTCCTGATGCTGATCTCCTTGCACTTCAAGTCTTCAACCAGGACCTACCTTCGTTGGATAAGGCCAATAGTTCTGCTCTGAAGAAGAAGACAACTTATAAAGCCAAGGTTTCAAATTCTGAGAACCTGAAGTAAGAACTTGCTTTTTCATTTTTACATTTCTAGCAGCTGAAGGACGAACGAGATCAAAAGATACGGAGAAGGAAGGAAATCCTAGATCTTCTTAGTTCTCTTCAAAAGGAGCTATCGTGATCGAAGAAGATTTCCCAATATTGAAGACCCGAGCGGCTACGTTATTCACTTCTTTCCAAGAACTAATGGCAAGGCAATCCTTGGTTGAAGCTGAACTAATCTCATCTGCTAGTGAAACGACATCGACCAAATTGGAGAAAGAGAACATTGAGCAGAATTGGGCTTGCCTCCACCTTCGTCTGAAAAGTCTCCTTCATTGAATCCTATTAATTCAACTTTTTGACGCACTTTTTAATTTTGCTTATTTGACGTCTCCCAAACTGATGGATAATATTTTTTCAAGTATTTACCATTAATAGGATGTTTATGAATTTTCCCATCTAGATCTTACAGTATGTATGATCCTTTTTGTTAAATTATGAATACTTTAAATGGTCCTTCCCAAGATAGTGACCATTTACCATACTTAGGATCTTTTTGCCTATAAGGCAATATGGCTTTCCAAACTAACTCCCCTTCCTTGAAGACTTTATGCCTGACTCTTTTATTATACATTCTGGTTACTTGATTTTTTTGTACAACCAACCTATTCAGAGCAGCTATCCTCACGTCATCTAAATCCTCTAATTCCATATGCATTGCTTGTGAGTAATTCGAAGGAATTAGATCGTTCTGAATTGCTACTCTAAGTGATTTGACCGTGACCTCCATAGGCAGAACTGCCTCATGCCTATATGTAAGGGCAAAAAGACTTTCCCTAGTAGCAGGTCTCTTAGAGTTTGTATATGCCCATAACGCTTCTGACATTATTTCATGCTATATTATTGGTTTATCTTCCATCATCCTCTAAATTATATTCTTCAATATCTTATTTGTTGACTCAACTTAACCATTACTTTGTGCATAATATGGAGATAAATGGATAAGAGTAATACCGTATTCTTTTACAAAAGCTTGGATTTGTCTTCCAAAGAATACCGTCCCTCGATCTGCCATAATGTGTTGGGGTAGGCTAAATCTGCGAATGATCTTCTCCTTTATCATCTTTATCACGTCATTTTGATCTACCACCTTCTTGGGAATTGCTTCTACCCATTTTGTAAAATAATTTGTCACAACTATTATATGACAATGCCCCTTAGTAGAAGGAGAAAAAATCTTTCCTATTAAATCCATAGTCCAACCTCTGAAAGGCCAGGGTTTCATCACTGCATTTAGGGATTGTGCTGGTACATGTTGGATAGGCCCATGTGCTTGGCAGGTTTAACAACCCTTTGCGTATCTAATGCAATTCCCTAATACAGTAGGCTAATAATATTCGTACCTTCTTATCAACTATCTCATTTTCCTTTTAGCTTGATGAGCCCCACAAATTTCTTCATGTACTTCTGCCATGACCTTCATTGCCTCACCTTTTGACAAACACTTCAACAATAAGTCATCTTCTAGGCTTTTCTTAAACAGTTCCCCTTCAATCATAATATAATGTACTGCTCTCTTTTTGTTGTTTCTATCACAAGTATTTATAGGATAATAATAGGTATTCTCCAATCTTCTTCATCATAAAAAATATCTACGGGGAAGGCTGTACTGCCTCTAGTCTTCTTCTGACAGAAGGTAGAACCTTTCTATGGATGGTCACAGTCCTGTAATAAATCCCATAAGGGATCCATAGTATAGTGGCCATTTGTGCTAACTCATTTGCTTCTTCATTAAATCTTCTAGGGATATATGATATAATCACATCATCAAAATCATTCATTATTTGTCTAGCCATCGCATGGTAAGGTATTAGTTCCTCACTATGGCATTTGCATCTTCTCCCTAGATGGTTTATCACCAGCTGTGAAACGCTCTTAACATGAATAAAATGAACTCTCACATCTCTTAAAATCTTCAATCCAACAATAACTGCTTCATATTCAGCTTGATTATTTGAACATTTGAAGTCAAACTGAAACGACATTTTTGTCTCCAATCCTGCTGGTGAAATAATAACAATTCCACATCCTTCCACATTCTCTATTCTGCTACCATCAAAGTAAAGTGACAATGGTACGAAATTAATAATGGTTATATTCATTCCTATCTCCAACTTCTCTTTTACTTCTAGGTAAGGCTTGATCTGCCAAGAAGTCTGCTAAAACCTGTCCTTTGACGGCCTTTTGTGGTATGTAATGAAATGAAAATTCCTTTAATGCAAAGACCATTTGCTAAGTCGTCATTTAAGGAAAGGTCGAGATAACAAATACTTGATTAAATCGATGCGACATATCAAATAAACTGGTACTGGCAACATGTAAAGCCTTAATTTTGAAGCAGCAAAATATAAAGTAAAGCATAACATCTCAATTGGAGAGTACTTACATTCTGTGGGAGTTAATAACCCCCTTAGATAATATATCACTTGCTCCTTTCCTGCTTCATTGTCTTGGGCTAGAAGGCTCCCCAATGATCTTTCTGAGGTCGAGATAGATATAAAGCTTCAACGCCTTCCCTTTGATCGGTGGGGCGAGTACTGGAGGGCTAGCAAGATACCATTTAATGTCGTCAAAAGCCTGCTGGTTACTGTAGACACCCAAATTTGACCCCACCTAATCTTAGGCAAATCTGATGATGAAAACAGGTGGATTAGTACCTTTGTACGATCCTTGGGAAATGATCCAAGCTCAGTACTTGAACCCGGAACCTTCAAACCAATGAAATTTTAACGAACCATCGAAACTTGCTGCCCAAGTAAGGCAACCGCCAACTCTCATTGTGGCAACCGCCATAGAACTTTGTAGAAACCTTAGCAAAAAATAGCGACCGCCACCTTTCATCATGGAGACAGCCAACTTCCATTGTGGCGACCACCGTAGAACTTTGTGAAAGCTTTCAAAAACATGGCGATCGCCAACTCCAAATGGCCTGACGTGTCTCAAAACGTGACAACATCTCATTGATTGAAGAATTCTATAAATATCGTACCTCAGCGTATGTTTTCAGTACGAATTTTGAGTGAGAGAGACTTTGCTGATATATCGAGCGATTCCGAGCCCCGATGCCGAAGCTCTGTCGAGATACCCAGATCCAAGGCTCCGATAGTCCCAAACCTTAGCTTGGATCACTTCTCGAGGATTGAACCATTGGAGCTTATTCCACCAATTTGATGATTCCTACGCAATTCAGGTATTTTGTTTGAAACTCCGATCCTTCTAACTCCATTTCCTTTCTTTTGGAGTAATCGGGTTAAAATTCAATAACAATTCACATATTTCTTTTTTTTACATTCTTGCTTTACTTATCAATTGCTTTATTTATATTCTAGTATTTCACTTTATTTAGTTCACTTATTTATTTATTTGCTTATTTGAATTAAAACTTAATCAAATCATTAAATAGTGCTAATATTTCTAACGATTGCAACTAATTAATGTTGTTAATCGTTATAATGATGCACTTACATTCATATGGATATAGTTGTCAATACCTTATCCATACTTGATAATCAAAATAATTGTAATTAATTTCTTTTAATCTTTTAGTATTAATTACATTTAGTACATTTCATTCTTCTTTTTCCTTTAATATAATTTAAATTTCTTGTAATATTACAATCATTCTTCTTTTCTTTATAATGTAGATTTCATCCTTATTTCCAACGTCCAATTTATTTTTCTTTTTTTCAATATTAATGTTTCGTTTCTTTTTCTTTTAGTTTAATGTAATTTTATTCCAATGTACCATTTATTTCTTTTTCTTATAATATTATGTTAATGTTCTTTTATTTTCTTAGCATTGTTTTAATATTCAATCATCTATTTTTCTTCTTATTTACTTTTCTTTTAATTTAATGTCCATTTTATTCTAAGCATTAGTCTAACGTTTATTTAATAGCTTTATTTTTCTTTTTCTTAGTGTAATTATCTTTTTTTAGCACTTCATTTTCTTTCTTTTATTGCTTTCTTTAAAATTTCTCATAATATTTTATTTTTCTCTTCCTTTCTTTTTCTTTCAATATTAGTGTAATTTCTTTTCCTAAGCATTTATTTTTCTTTTTTTTTTAGTAGTAGTGTTTATTTTTTCTTATAAAACTCTATATTCTCTTTCATTTTTCATGATTACATTTTCTTTTCATAGCACCTATTTTATTTTTCTTTGTTTATACCAAAAATCATAAAAAGTATTTTAAAAATAGATTTTATTTTCTTCTTTTATTTTCCTTACTTTCTTTTAATGTAAATAGTTAGAATTTCCTTTCTTAGAATAATATTTTTCTAAAACTCTTTTCATAAATTTCTTTTATAAACTTTATTTTAGGATTTTTTTTATACATTTTTTTATTTTGTATTTCTCATTTCTTTTACTGATTTATCATGTTAACCTAGCTAATTTTGGTGATATGCAAGTTTTAGTTTCTTTATTTAAAAGTATGTTTAGGATAGTTTAAATTTTTTTTGTAATAAATCCATGTTTAAGTAGTTTTGCCAATTTCTAACACTTTTTTTTTAATTATTTTAACCAAATCATGTTAATTAGGTTGTTTCAATATTATTGCATGTGGGTATGTGTTTCATGTATCCTTTAGATAGAAATTGCACGTCATAGAACTTAAGATTTTTTTTTTGACACCTATTCATTTTGGAATGCTATGTACATATTTTATATATTTTTTATATTTAATTTTGAATGTTCTCCCTTTGCCTCAATTTTCTTTATTTGCATGCATTTGAAAAATTCTATTAAACAAACCAATGATGATTAGTAGAGGCCAACCTTAAGGTTGGACGAACGGGGTGTCTAACACCTTCTCTCATTCGTACCTTAGCTCCCGAACCCTCTTTCTCTGGTTAAAGGTTTTAAAAATCAGTAGCCATTTTTGTTTTTTTCAGTTTTTTTCAAAAATTAGGTGGTGACTCTATTTTCAACAAAAGAAATTTTTAAAATTTGGCTTTCAAGGTGTTTAAAATATTTTTCAAAACATCTTTGACTTTTCTTATTTTTGACCCCTAAATCCCAACGCCACAGTATTTTCTGGCGATTCTACTGGGGACTAGTTTACAAAATCAAATAAGAGGGTTAGACTTGAAAATATCATTGGTTCTTAATAAAATTTCTCATTTGCATTTTCGCATACATATGCATTATTCTTCAAATCCTCCTGCCTGGTCGACCAGATGCCTTGAACGTTAATCGATTTCGGAAATTATTAGAAAGACGGGCAACCGTTACTGACTGTACGCTATCATAGGTGCAGTAAAAGAGTTCTGGTGTACTATTTGACCATGTCCTGCACCACTCCAGCCATGGAAGGTATATACCTGGCTCTATTCAGAAGGTACCCTGTTCAAACTGACCAAAATCGGCCTTTTGCATATAGTGAACTTAGATCTCTCCATTAGGTGTTGCAACCTTAGTAGGATTATGTATTTTTGTTAATTGTATGTTTTAATTGCTATTGTTAGGATTGTTTGTTTCGGCTTAGGCTAGTTTCCTTCTCGGGTTTGGCCCAGATTTTCCGTTATCCTTTGATTAGATTAGCTTTTCGCTTTTGGGTTCTTACCCGGGTTTTTCTTTTCCTCTTGTTTGGCTTTTACGCCATAGTTTTCTTTTTAGGGTCATGCCTATGTTTTTCTTAGAAGCCTCTAGGATAGTCTCTCTCTCCTCCAAGTTACCCTCGAATTGTTAGTTCTTTCCTGTGGTTGTAGACTTCTTCCCGGAGTCATACATGTGTTTCATTTTTGGACCTTTAAGACGATTTCTCTCCCTTCCGGGTTCTTCTCGGGTTGTTAATTCTATACCCCATTTTTAACTAGGCTTGCTTTCTTCAAAATCCTTTTCTTTCGAAAGAAAGTTTTATTTTTCTATTGTTGTGCCACCGATTTTTTCTTAGAATCATAGGTCAAACCAGTCTCTTGAGGGTTAGAATAATCTTCTTGCCAGAATGCCGTCCGTCTAGATAAAACATTTTCTCTAGAATTTGGTTAATCTATCCCCTTAGTTCTCATTCTGGGTTTTCAGATGTCAGTTGTTATGCTGCTGGCATGAGCCCGACAGGGGTATTATTTTAGTCTCAGCTATTTTGGGTATCTGAGATATTTGCTGTCTGTTGTCCAAATTCTTCTAGAAAATATCTGAGATTGGTTATTCTTCTTGCACGATTTAGGTTTTTCTGTGGGTTACCATTGATCTGGAAAGAATACAGTCGACACGAGTTTGGGTAAGATCAGAATCGGGGACTTCGTAGAGTATCTGAATCAACCAACATGGCAGAGAATGAAGTTAATCTGACAGCCCTGATGAGGGCTATTACCGAGATACAGCGGGCTGTGGAGCAGCAAACCTAAACTCAAAACCAGTGGCAGGCACAGATACAAGTAATTTAGGCCCGTATACTCGGTGTGAATGGACAGCCAGACAATACGAACGAGAATGGCGAAGACTTTTGGGATGACAACCAGGGACTAGAGATACCGCAAGTCGCGGTGCCACATCGGGTTCCCCGCCCGATTATGGTAGAAGAGGAAAACACTACCCAGTCTAAGGAATCTGCGCTGGCAGAAAAGATTGACCGGATGGAAAAGGTGTTGAGGAAAGCCAAAGGAGTTGAGAAATATATGCTCGATGTAGGGGGACTCTACCTGCTCCCAGATGCCAAATTATCGAGAAAGTTCAAAATGCCAGACATGGAAAAATTTTACAAAACTGGAGACCCTAGAATTCATCTCCGAATGTATGTTGGTACGTGGTCACCAATGGGGATTGATGACCAGTTGAAGGCTCAGCTCTTCCATCGATCTCTTTCTAGGGCAGCCCAAAAATGGTTCATCTCCCTTGATGTAGCAAAGACCAGAACTTGGGAGGACATAGCTACGGCGTTCATCAGCCAGTACAGTTATAATGTCCAGTTAATTGTAACAACTCGGGAGTTAGAGACCACTCGCCAAGAAAATAAGGTGCCCTTTGTTGATTTCTTGACCCACTCTAGGGGTAAGGATGCAAAAATGGCGAACTGGCCTTTCGAGAAAGAGCAAGTCAGGATCGTAGTGAAGAATCTTTAGCTTCCCCTGAAACGCTATTTGATCACACAGCCTCTTTCCACATTTGAGCAATTATTTGACGCCGGGGTTCAAATAGAGGATGCAATCCAGTCTGGGGACATTGAAAAAGTCGAACCTAGTCATACACCACCAAGAAGTACTTTTTCCGTAACCAATCAAAATCCATCCGCAACAACTAACCTCGTGTCCCGCTTGGGCGAGGTGAACCTTTTGAACCCTTCTTCTTCTAGTCATTAAACAAGCAACCTTCAGTAGTTAGGCGATGGTCAACAAACACAGCAACGATTGCGAAGAACTTTTACCCCTCTCAACATCCCGTTATCCACTGCTTTAAACGGTCTGGTAGAGAAGGGACTCATCAAGGTACTAGATCCTATGCCAGTGCCCGACCCGCTCCCTGCGAGATACAATGCCTCTCAATACTGCGCCTTCCACCAAGGCCACGGGCATTTGACTGACAAGTGTATGAGGCTCCGCCACGAGATCCAGAATCTCATTGATAACAAAGTGATCTCTCCTCCATCAGTCACCCCGAAACCGAATGTCACTACAAACCCACTGCCAAATCATGCCAGGCAAGCTGGGGTAAATTACATATCTTTAGGGGAATCAAAGGACCAAAAGTTAGCACATTTGCTCAGCACACCTACCTCGCCCTCATGTTTCAATAACTGAGAACCAAATAGTATGCTCATTCATGATGATTAGAGGCGGTCGAGATAGAATGGAGGAATGAAATGATAATGCCTGGAAATTGTTTCGACCGATGATCCAAATCTACCAACAGGAAGAGGAGCGTAACGAGGTAGATGATTGGCCATTGGATTATCCAACTCAGCCTTATGGGTTTGGCTATGTACTCAATGGAATCGTCCTTCCCCAACTTTTTGAGACAGAAATGTACGTCGATAAAATGCAGTCCTACTGGCTGGTCAGGATTGTGTTAAAATCTGGTGGGACCAAATGGACTGATTTTTGGGCCTCTCAGGAGCAGCAAGTGAACTTCATCGAAGAAGATATATGGGAGGAGGTTGACAGTACATGGGCTATCGAAGATGATCAAGAAAGAAGGGAAAGAGCAGCCGTTAGTGACCTAAGTGATTTGTGGGCATTCGAAGGTTCTCTGCACGTAAATGAAGTAAGACAAACTGATAGTGTGACGCCGGGGTTATGGGACCCCAAAGACGGTGTGGAACACCTAACCAGAAGTGGACGGCACTTTAAGCCAACTCAGTTAGAGAGAGGACGGCCAAGTGGGAACATAGAAAGAGGAGGAGGATGATACTGTACTGAGACAGCTGAAAAAGACGCAGGCCAACATTCGTATCTGGGGCTTGTTGATGGTGTCGCATAAGCATAGACAAGCTATTTTGAAAGTATTGAATAAGGCTAGTGTCCCGATAGATGCAACCCCCGAGCAGCTTATTGAACTTATTCTACCAGCCGTCATTTCCTTTTCTGATAAGGAATTACCCATTGAAGAAAAAAGTCACAACAAGCCACTTCACATCACCGTCAAGTGCCTAAAAAAATGGGTCCCGGTAACCCTCATTGATAATGGGTCCGCCTTGCACATTTGCCCATTGAGGGCGGCTGCTTTCTTAGGGATGAGGCCAGACCAGTTCACTCCCTGCAATCAAGGGCTACTAGCCTATGACAACACAAGAAGGGATGTACTAGGACTAGTGCCATTTGCCGTTTCAGTGGGCCCACTAGAGACGTCAGTTGAGTTTCACGTGCTAGACGTACCGGCTTCCTTCAATCTCCTACTGGGCAGGCCGTGGCTACATGGCCCGAATGTTCAGGCAGTGCCGTCTACCCTTCACCAGAAACTGAAATTGATAAAAGATGGGACAGTTCTGACCATTCATGGAGATGACAGTTTTCATCCACCGAAAGGAAGAGAGGGCACAACTCAGCTAGAAGTTTAACATAGTGAAGACGATATGTTGCTCAGTGGTTTTCAGTTCAATGAGGCACGGGCGGTTCAGACGCTAATGAATGAAGAAGAAAGGTATGTTAACCCACGAGCTTTAATGATGATCAGGAAAATGTCTTTTTTCTAGGGCATGGGATTAGGACGCAAGCAGCAGGGGATCCCAGAACCCATTCAGGTATTGCCAACTTCACACCATTTTGGTCTTGGGTATAAACCAACGAAAAAAGATCTGGAAGGGCCTAGAAGGGGGAGAAAGACTAATTATTCTAGGACACTCATGAATACTTCATCAAGGAAGGGGAAAATTTTTCATATTGTGGCTTTCCAGAGCTGTGGATCGACGAAGAAACCAATCAAAAGCTGCCAGGGTTGGAGATCTTTTTCAGCCATCAGTTGTCTGACACAAAAGAGGAATAAACAATGGAAGGTGAGAAGGAGGAAAAGAAGGTTCGGGAAGAGGACTAGGCTAACAAGCTTGATGGGGCTGACCTGGGAGTGCTGTTCAACGAGAATATGGCTCAGTTGCGTATAACCAAATCAGAATGCTTCATGATGGGTTTTAGCACACCAGCCGACTGCACCAAGCTTATCGTTGATGATGCTGCAAAAGAAATGAAGAATTGGTCCATCGAGTCCTGTAATGTGCAGTTGTCTATCCCGAGTCCAAGTTTGAGTTGGAGTCTGTAATCGAGGACACATCTGTTGGTGCTTCTCTCCATGCTTTTACCATCGAGTTTGTAATCCCCTATATTCTTAATGAAAATGAACGAAGTTTCCGATTACTCTACTTTGTTTGATCTATTTCATACGCTTTCTGATAATTTTGATAAAAAGAGAAGAACAAATGCGTGCCCAACCAATTATTAAAAAAACTTTGTCAATAAATCTGGATAATGAAAATAATCTGCAAAATGTTCAAATTGGTTCTTCTTTATCCTTAATCGAACAAGAGAAATTAACAACTTTATTAAAAGAATTCAAAGATGTATTTGCATGGTCTTATAAAAATATGCCTGGAATTGTTCCTGATATTATCAGCACCACATCCTTTATACCCTGATGCTAAATCGGTTAAACAAAAATTGAGACGGATCCGGTCAGAATGGGCTCTGAAGATCAAAGAAGAGGTTGCTAAACAGATCAACTCTGGATTTTTTATGGTAACCGAGTATCCGAAATGGATAGCCAATATAGTGCCAGTTTTAAAGAAGGACGATCATATCCGAGTCTGCGTGGATTTTTGGGACCTCAATAAGGCTAGCCCGAAAGACGATTTTTCGCTGCCACACATCAACGTCTTGGTAAACAGTACGGTGGGGCATGCCTTGCTGTCATTCATGGATGGTTTCTCCGGATACAACCAAATTTTGATGGATTCTGAAGACAGAGAAAAGACGACATTCACCACGCCTTGGGGCACCTATTGTTGCCGTATTATGCCATTTGACTTGAAAAATGGCGGGACAACCTATCAAAGGGCTGCCACTACCTTATTGCATGACATGATACATAAGGAGGTTGAAGTGTACGTGGACGACATGATAGTCAAGTCTAAGGATCGGGATGGCCACATTACAGCACTGTGAAAATTCTTCGAGAGGATTCGAAAGTACAAGATGTGGCTTAACCCACAGAAATGTGCATTTGGAGTCACCGCCAGAAAAATGCTTGGATTTATGATCACCCAACGGGGCATCGAAGTCGACCCCTCAAAGATTAAAGCAATTTTGGAAATGCCTCCTTCGAGGACCGAGCGAGAAGTCAGGGGTTTTTTTGGGAAAGATTCAATTCATCAGCCGCTTCATCGCAAAATTGACAACTACCTGTGAGCCGCTCTTCCGTCCATTGAGATATGAGTCGAATTTGAATGGGATCGAAAATGCCAAGATGCCTTTGATGCCGTACGAAAATATCTACAAAATCCACCTATTTTAGCTCCTCCCGAACCTGATAGACCACTGATCCTTTACTTGTCAGTGACTGACTCGGCTATGGGATGCATGCTTGCCCAAGAAGGAGAAACTGGAATCGAAAAGGCCGTCTACTACTTAAGTAAGAAGATGACAGGGTCTGAAATATGGTACATGCCACTAGAGAAGACATGTTGGGCCTTGGTTTGGGCTTCCCAAAAATTAACGCATTATATGCTGTCTTTCACAGTGAACATCATTTCCCGGATGGATCCGTTGAAGTATCTGTTCGAAAAGCCGGCACTGACAGGAAGGCTAGCCCGATGGTTGTTGTTATTATCAGAATTTGATCTCCAATACGTTACCCAAATGTCAGTCAAAGGCAGAGCAGTGGCAAAATTTCTAGCCGATCAACCAGTTGAAGGAGGCGAAGACACAGAATTTCAGTTTCCAGATGAACAGCTAATGAAAGTTGGGGATGACAAATGGACTCTATATTTTGATGGCGCATCCAATCAATATGGCTATGGAATAGGAGTCCTCCTTGTCACTCCCGACGAATCACACAGTCTGTTGTCCCTAAAGCTCAACTTGGAAGTCACCAACAATTAGGCCGAGTATGAAGCATGCTTAGCTGGATTGGAGGTAGCCTTAGAACTAGAGGCAAGGAAGCTGGAAGTCATCGGAGACTCAACACTGGTAGTTTCACAAGCAAGAGGAGAATGGAAGGTCAGGGACTTAACCTTAATTCTCTATCATCAAGAACTAGAAACGTTGATACCGTGCTTTGAATTGGTGATTTTCACTCATGTACGAAGACTGCAGAATAAGTTCACCGATGCACTGGCCACCCTAGCATCCATGATTGACATACCACCCGAAGTGCGGATGAGACCTTTGATAATAGAGCATAAAAGAAAGCCAGCATACGAGATAAAAACTGCCATTGGAGAAAGCGCTGATGGCCTTCCATGGGTTTTTGACATTTCGAGCTTCATAGAGAAAGGAGAATATACCAAGTTTGCAAGCAAAAAAGACAAAAGGGCAGTACGACGACTATCTGCACAGTTTGTCATTTATGGTGACAAACTGTACAAACGAGGACATTCTGGTGTCAATAAGCTATGTGTCAACAATGAAGAGGGCCAAGAACTGATGAAGAAAATCCACGCAGGAGTTTGTGATTCACACATGAGCGGAAATATGTTAGCCAAGAAGATCCTACGACAAGGGTACTTTTAGATGACGATAGAAACAGATTGTATTCAGTTTGTGCGGAGGTGTCATAAGTGCCCGATTCACGCAAACCTTATGCACGTTCCCCCGTCTCAGCTGTATAACCTGACGTCACCATGGCCGTTCTCAGTATGGGGCATTGACGTAATTGGCAGGGTAGCCCCAAAGGCATCCAATGGACATGTGTTTATCCTCGTGGCCATTGACTATTTCACTAAATGGGTAGAAGCAGCTTCCTACTCGATATTAAAAGCCTCCCATGTTGCCAAGTTCATCAAGAAAATTATCATTTGTCGGTACGGAGTTCCCCACGAGGTCATCTCGGATAATGGCTCACATTTTTAAGGAAAAGTCTCGGATCTTTTCAAAGAATACCGGATAATGGCTCACAAGTCCTCGCCATACTGGCCGCAGACTAATAGGGCAGTCGAGGCAGGAAACAAGAATATCAAGAAAATTCTGTAAAAGACAATCAACTCACACAAAGATTGGCCAGAGCACCTGCCATTTGCACTTTGGGGATATCGAACGTCGATCAGAACTTCAACCGGAACTATGTCGTACTCTTTAGCACACGGGGTGGAGGTCGTGCTTCCCATTGAGGTGGAAATCCCCTCACTAAGAGTAGTGGCTGAGTCCAATATCTCAGAAGCAGAATGGCAGAGGAACCGGATGGAAGGGTTGCTCTTGTTTGATGAAAGAAGACTGCAAGCCTTATTCCACGTAAAAGGTTACCAAAGGAGAATAGCTCAAGCGTTCAATAAGAGGGTCAAGACCCGGGATCTTAGAGAAGGAGATCTGGTCCTTAAGGAAATTAGAGTTCCTATCTTCAACCCGAGGGGCAAATTTAAACCAAACTGGTCCAGACCGTTTCTCATCAAAACCATCATGACTGGCGGTGCAGTCATCATTATGGATCTGGATGGCGATGCGTTCTCCACTCTAGTTAACCTCGATCAACTCAAAAAATACTATTCATGAGGTAAAAATAAAATAAAATAAAAATAAAAGCTCGCTGAGTTGAAAACTGAAAAGGCAACTCAAGAAAAAGTTAGAGTAGCCCGCAAGGCCAAAAACCCAAAAGGGCGACCTTGCCAAAAGTTAGGGCATTACAAAATGAGAGCGTCAATACCCGAGTGAAAATCGAGCCCGAACTACGTTAAGACCTGATTCTACCTTTTTGGGATACGTAGGCAGCTTCTTTCAAGAAGTCCTACCACATTCTTTGTTTTTAACTATCTTTGAATCTGAGTAAAACCAATGCAAATTAATTTTTAGATTTTGATAATAAAGATATTCAAGCTTCGAATAAATTTGAACCATCTTAAACATGAAATGGGAGTTTTTCATTACCTTAAGCAAGACTACAAAGTTCTTAAATAAAGGGAGGGCACACAAGTCCTAAGCTCTAAAAAAAATGAGAGAGAGAAAGCTGTGAAATTTTTCAAAACAAAGCAGAGGTTCTCAAATTATTCTCCTTTTCGCCGCTTGTTTTCCCTCTTCTCTGTCTTTCTTTTCCCTATCTTATGTCAACCATGTCTTGTATTCAACAGAAAGATCAGGACACTGCAACTCGTGCATCTCCATCAATGGGCGAGATGGGCAGGCATCCCGATACTGTGCTAGAAAAGGAGCCCGCAGTGCAGAGAAAAACAAACGGCCTCGAATACTGGGAAATACGATCTGACTTCGCCCGAACTGCCACATGATCCTGTGAAGATAGTAGAAAGTAGTCTGACACATACCAACAAGCAGCAAACCAGGATGATCCATAGTGGTCAGAGTCATAGCAGGAATCTGCCACCAAGGGCACTACCAGGTAATGTCTGAACCGGTCAGAGAGGAAAGATATTGTCGCCAAGATTCCTTAGTGTCACATATCTGATAACGCAAACGGTAAAGGAAAGCAGCGACATTGTGTCTATCAGTGGGAGGTTTCTGTATAAGGTTCACCTTCTCCATCAGCTATATCTATAGCAAGAATTAGAACAGTAAGAGAAAGGCTTTGTAGTGTAACAGAGAACTTGATACAAAGGAAGATGTTAAGATAACCTAAAGAAGTAAAGGGCTGCCAGCAAAGGTGGTGGTTTCGCCAGGATGAACAGCGTTCAAGCCTAGTAGTGTCTCAGCCAAAACCAAAGGCACGAAGTCCCTCCCCATCCACATTTGGCCAGCAATGTCAACCAGGGCACAACTAATCTGCCCATTAGGGGGGACAAGGAGATACTAGGCAAGGAGGCCAAAGCAAAGTGCATAACGGCACCGCAGATGAAAGTCTAGATTGCTGAGGTCGCCAGAAGGATGAAACCTCTCAACAAACCATGGAATGTCGAGACAGTCACCCGAGGTCAGACGAGAAACCTCTATCTTAGACAGACCGCAGAGTTGCATCACCTGCTGCCGAGCAAACAGAAAGGGAGTGGGAACGACAACAGAACTCTGCGGAGTCAAGTCCAAGATGGCAGCAAACTCCTCTATAGTAGGACATAGTTCCTCGAGATCGAACCGAAAAACATGAGACTGAGGATCCCACAGTTATGCAGCAGCCGCTAGTGAAGGTCTGTTAATCTTCACAGTCCTCAATGAGAAAAGGGCATTAAGGTCAAAGGGGGCGAAGTTCAAACGTTCGATATGAGAGGATTCCTCAATCCATGAAGAAAGGGGAATAGCCATCTGAGTTTGAGCAACAGCAAATGGGGTCTCCAGGACTGTATTTATTAGGCTAGGAACGGCGGGAAATAAGAATTTCAGCAAAAGGCACGATAAATGTGGCGACCGCAAACTATAAAAAGCATAGTACAGTGACATCATTTCTTTGACCAGGCGACCGCCAAGTAGATATTTTGGGAAAGCAGCGACTGCCATGTCATGTTATAGCGACCGCCATGTTCAAACATGGCGGGTGTGGGATAGTTTTCAGTTTGTGTGTTCCGTATTAGTTGTGATATCTAAACTATGCATCTAAGGTAGTTTGAGCAGTAAATAAGAGAGAACCATATAGCAGGCGGATAAGTAGATAATGAAATAACACAAAGGCTCCCAAAATGCGTCAAAAAGTAATAGAATGTAACAAGGCAAAAACTGGGGCACCCAGGCCCAATAAACTACAAAATAGGGGACGCAGGCCCATGAATGTATCAAACTGGGGCATGCAGGCCCATCAAAATAAATGTATCAAGTAGTAAATAAAGCTGGGGAAGGGGAAAGCTCTCTCTCTCACTAATGCCTAGGGCGAACTCGCCGGGAAGGGCTGGCCTCCTCCGAGCTGTCATCCTCGAAGAGTTTGTCGAAGTCGTCACCATCGCCGCTACTGGAGGAAGAAACAACTATGGATCGGCTCCGAGCAGATGAAATCGACCCGCTGAAACGAGCTTGAGAGGACGCCCGGGAACCACGGCCTCTAACCAGGGTTGGGGCCGGGGCTGGGGCCGGGGCTGGAGCCTGTGGAGGCACTACACCGGCAACCGGAGCTGGAAGCTGTCAAAAGAAAGGTAAAACTCAGAGCATAATAAAGGTAGGAAAATGCAGAAAGACTGAAAAGAACACGCAAGCTACTTACAATGGCTACTGGCGTGAAAGCAATGCCGGCGGCCCGCATCGACGCATCCATCTACCGAACCATCACTCTTAGGCCGGTGACCATCAACATCGTCCGGTCCACACACGCCTGATTAAACTATAGAAGGAAAGAGAAGAAGTCAGCCAGATAAATGAAGCAGAAAATAAAAGAAAGGAGTAAGGATAAGGAAATACCTGGCCAATCTCTGCTCTGAACTCATAAACTGGTGGGACTAGAACAGGAAGGGAGAGAGGGAAGCCGTAGGCCACAGTCTGGATCTCCCAGGGGATCTCTGGACCTATCACTCCTCCAGCGTCAGCAGCTCCAGCACCAGCAGCAGCAGGATCGGCGTCAGCAGCACCAGCAGCACCAATACCCGCAGCCTCTGGTACCTGTCCTCGTCTCCTACGTTCTGGGGTAACCGGATCGGGCCCTAGTGGTCCCATCAGGTGAGCCCGGGCCCAGGCCATATAATCTCCCTCCGCTACGAGCAGCTCCATAGCCGGGGTCCCCACTGTCTCCAACAGAAGGTCGACCCAGCCCAGATCCTCAGTCCAGCGCATACAGGCCGGAGGAACCACTGGGATCTGGAAGTCATCTAGGCCGAGCGACTGGCGAACCACTCGCTCTCCCAAATAGTACTCCCGCGCAAATGGGCCCTCCAGCAAGATACGCCTCGCAGCGATGTCGTGGCTACGCATCAGATCCGCCCCGGCCCGATCCTCTATCCCCTCCAGACATCCCAGTGAACCTGCAACAGTTCAAGATATAGTACAATGCAAAGAACAGTAAAACATACAGTATGATGAATAGTGTGCCTAGTGCAGTACAATGCAGTGCAATGAACATAATGGAGAACAGTGCGGTGCAGTATAGTGAATAGCGCAATAAGCAGTATAATATAGCAAATAGTGTATTGAATGGTAAAGATACCTAGTCAGGGGTCAGTTGGTCCAAAGACACCCAGAACCGGTCAAGATCCTTCCCTTCAGATTTCTTCCCCTTTAGCCCTCGGGACCACCGGGCTGCACAGGGAATAACCAGATGGTCTGCCGCAGAGTTTGCCAGGACGTGAAGCCCGAGGAACTCATAGGTCTACAACTACAAAGAAAAAGATGTCAGCCAGCAGAAATAATAGCTAACAGAAATAGATGAAGAACTGTAGAAAATGAATCGTACCTCCCAGACCCTCCAGTATGCCCCGATGCTAAGCTCCTGGGGGAACCGAGTGAGAGTCCTCATGAAGCTGTACAGGGTGGCAGAGCAGCGCCACCCCAATCGTATGACGCAACCCGGTCAAGACGAGCTAGGCCACCCAAGTAATGCAAATGAACGATATTCTCCTTATTCGAAAACAAGGAGGTACCAAACATATACATCAAGAATCCTCGGGTAACCCACTCGTAGTGGCGGGGCTCGGTGCACTGGAAGTGTCTAAAACGGTCGAAAAACTAGGTATATCGGACCCGATCTCTGCCCATCTGCGCAGGAATAGCCTCGAGGAAATACATTAGGGCGTCAGCAGACTGCGCAATGGTAGGATCGAATGGGATGGAAGCTCCTCCAACTCGGACGCCTGTGATGAGTGCGAAGTCCAGATGCATAAGGGTGGCCTCAAAGGTGGTGAAATGGAAGGTGTTGTTGGTATCCCACCACCACTCGGCCAAGGCTGTCAGCCACACCCGATCATTGCTCGTCCTACCCAACAAGGGTATGAAGCGAGCAAAGTTAGAGGCACCAATGTAAGCCTGGCTAGGAGCAGGGAGGGCATTATACCACTCCAACACCTCCTCGGAGGCAGAACCTCCGAAGTCTCGAACGTAGTAACCAGCTTGTAAAAAGAAGACAGATAGAGAATACATAAAGAACGGACCGAGCAAGAAAAGTGCAAGGAAACAGCTGAAAACAAAACTAGGTTCCTTCGGTCCTTTCAAGCCCTAGAAAACTAGGCACCCTAACCCTAGGTTCGTGATTCCTAGTAACCCTAAGCCCAGGTGCACCAGGTAAATTTCTATCATTCTACGCTAATGTTATGCCCAAAGTATATAAAAAAATATAAATAAATAAAAATCTCTTCCTTTCTCTTGACATTTCAGTTTTGCCCCCTTTACTCTAACTTTTTAGGATTAATTTTCTAGGAAGTTTTAAAAAAAAATTTGCCCCAATCATAAAATAAAAAAAAATTCTAAAGATTCCTAAAAATTCTTTAGGATTTTCCTTAAAATTCATCCCAATTTTCTAAAAATTCTTTCCAAAATTTTCTAAGAATTCCAAACATTTTCCTTAAAATGCCCCCTTAAATTTCTAGAGTGTGTAGTAAATCTGCCCCAAATTTTAGGATTTTGACAAAATTGACCCTAAATTTTTTAGATTTTCTGAAAATCACCCATTTAGTTTTTTTTAAATAATAAAATTAATTAATTAATTAATTAAAATCAAAAACCAAAACAAAGATTCCCCCATAGATTTGTGTTTTTCTCAAAATAAATAATAAAAAACTTATGTCTTTTATTTTTTAGAGATTTTTGCTAAAATAATTGCCCCTTTTGTTGGTTGTTTAAAAGATCCTAATGTCTGTACTGTTTTGATCTCAATTGCATAAGTACATAAGTTAAGCTCAAATCCCAATCATCATATCATCAATCGAGCATCCACATCATCAAAATCATTCATCAAATACATCAAAATAAATATCATCATTGTCATTCATCACATCATCATATTGAGGATCCTAGGCATGCGTCTACGTTTGAGATATTTCAGGCTGTAGTGCTAAAAAAGATAAGGATAGGGTACTTACCGAGGGGCGTCGACGAGACATATGGTGATCGGACTCTCGTAGAAGGTCGGCAGCTACCGCATCGTCAGGAGGCTCGTAGCGCCTCATCCTACGAGAAATCACACGGTGAGGCAATGGAGCGTAGGTGTGTGGGTCAAAAGGCGCCAGATGACCGTCTCCAGCATCGGGAGCCAAAAAGTCAGCCATCGCGGCTTCTGCAACAGCATCAGTAGCCGCCTGAGCCTCAGCAGCCGCTCGCGCCTCCTCAACAACACGACGGGAGGCAAGCTCTGCCTCGAGCACGAGGGCATCCACCGCAGCGGTGGGCTGCGCAGAAGTACCCCCACTAGCGGAAGGGTCCCGTCGTGCCCCTAAATCCTCATCTCCCTAGCCCTGGCCCGCCATGAAGAAGAATGGGATCACCAATAGTAGGGTGAATATCGTGAGAATGCTAAGAAGCAAGAAAGAAACTGGGAAAACAAGAGAGATGGGAGAGAGTTTGAAGTGCGAGAGAGTTAGAGAGAGAAAGACAGTGAGAGAAATGAACCACACCCGTGCGCCTCAAAGGGCCTTATGCGTGCCTCGAGTTGGCGGTCGCCAACTCCAAAGTGAGTGTCCGCCAGGTTTCCCAAAAGCAACACGGCGACCGCCATGTTGGAGGGGTTTCGTCCTGGCGACCGCCAGGTTGTCAAAGGTCACATCGTTAAAGTCCGCCATTATGACGTTTTAGGGTTTTTCGGGGCTGTTTGGGCATTCTTAATAAGTGTTTTGTTATCGCTATTAAGCATTTTATTCATTAAATTATTTTCTTTAATAAAAATAATTTTCAGAAAATATAAAAAATTTTATGTTTATTTTATGTGCAAAAATTTTTTTTTAGAGCTTTTCAAAAATAATTTTGTAATCTCAAAAAAATATTTCGAGTACTCTATTGTGTGTGCTTTTAACCCCTATTTAAATTCATGTTTTCTCCCGATAAAATTAATTTTTAAGCCGTGACTTGACTTTTAAATTATTTTTATCTCGAACCTTATTTCGAATTTTTTTTAGGTCTTGACTTGACCTATTAAATTCATGTTTTTTTCCGGATAAATTTACTTTTAAGTCATAACTTGGCTTTTAAATTATCCCGTGCCCCGTTTTGAATTTTTAGATCTTAACTCGACCTCTTAATTCGCAATCTTCTTTCCCGATAAATCAAAAAGTTTCAACCATAGCTTGCCTTCCGATAACTTTAAATCTCGTTTTCGATAAACCTTCTTTTAAGTCTCCTGTTCTTAGATCCTTACTTAACCTATTAATTTGATGTTTACCTACTCGGTTCTGCTCATGACTTTAAACTGACTTGTCGGTCTTAAACTGACTCGTCGGTCCTCCTCATGACCATAAACTGACTCATCGGTCCTCCTCACGACCTTAAACTGACTCGTCGGTCCTCCTCATGACCATAAACTAACTCATCGGTCCTCCTCACGACCTTAAACTAACTCGTCGGTCCTCCTCACGACCATAAACTGACTCTTCGGTCCTCCTCATGACCATAAATTGACTCGTCGGTCCTTCTCACGACCATAAACTGACTTGTCGATCCTCCTCACGATCATAAACTAACTCGTCGGTCCTCCTCATGACCATAAACTGACTTGTTGATCATAAACAGACTCGTTGATCATAAACTGACTCGTCGGTCCTCCTCATGACCATAAACTGACTCATCGGTCCTCCTCATGACCATAAATTGACTCGTCGGTCCTCCTCACAACCATAAACTGAATCGTCGGTCCTCCTCACGACCTTAAACTGACATGTCCGTCCTCCTTACAAGCCTAAACTGACTCGTCGGTCCTCCTTATGACCTTAAACTGACTTGTCGGTCCTCCTCACGACCTTAAACTGACTCGCATTGCATTACACTATACTTGTTATGCATCATATCTCTTGTCACTGCGTCCTTGCATTTGCCCCATGAACTACGTTCTGGTCTGATCCCTAGCGAGAGAGGGTACGTAGGCAACTCGATAAAAATTTGGGTATGACCAACATCATATGCATGCTTGTGTGCTTGTGGCCTAAGATTGATGGCTCGGTCAAATGGTTATTGTCTCTGGGTCTTTAATATAACCTGCTTCACGCGTTGCTATGCAAGTTATATCAAAGAGGGGCAACTGTAGACATCCCAATTTGACCCCGCCTAATCTTAGACGAATCCGATGATGAAAACAGGTGAATTAGTGCCTTCGTACGATCCTCAAGAAATGATCCAAGCTCGGTACTTCAACCTGGAACCTTCAAACCAATGAAATTTTAACAAACCATCGAAACTTGCTGCCCAAGTAAGGCGAGCGCCAACTCTCATTGTGGAGATCGTCATAGAATTTTGTAGAAACCTTAGCCAAAAATGGCAACCGCCACCTTTCATCATGGCAACCGCCAACTTCCATTGTGGCGACTGTCGTAGAATTTTGTGAAAACTTTCAAAAATATGGCGACCGCCAACTTGCATTATGGCGTCTGCCAACTCCAAATGGCTTGACGTGCCTCAAAACGTGGTAACATCTCATTGGTTGAAGAATTCTATAAATATCGTACCCCAGCGTACGTTTTCAGTACGAATTTTGAGTGAGAGAGACTCTGTTGATATATCGAGCGATTCTGAGCCTCGACGCCGAAGCTCTGCCGAGATACCGAGATTCGAGCCTCCGATAGTCCCAAACCCTAGCTTGAATTTCTACCTAATGATTGAACCATTGAAGCTCATTCCACCAATTTGAGGATTCCTATGCAATTCAGATATTTTATTTGGATCCCCGACCTTCTAACTCCATTTCCTTTCTTTTGGAGTGATCGGATTAAAAAATCAATAGCAATTCACATATTTCTTTTTTTTACATTCTTGCTTTACTTATCAATTGCTTTATTTATGTTCTAGTATTTTACTTTATTTAGCTCACTTATTTATTTATTTGCTTATTTGAATTAAAACTTAATAAAATCATTAAATAGTACTAATATTTCTAACGATTGCAACTAATTAATGTTGTTAATCGTTATAATGATGCACTTACATTCATATGGATATAGTTGTCAATACCTTATCCATACTTGATAATCAAAATAGTTGTAATTAATTTCTTTTAATCTTTTAGTATTAATTTCATTTAGTACATTTTATTTTTTTTTCTTTTAATATAATTTAATTTTTTTGTAATATTACAATCATTCTTCTTTTCTTTATAATGTAGATTTCATCCTTATTTCTAATGTCCTATTTATTTTTTTTTCTTCAATATTAATGTTTCGTTTCTTTTTCTTTTAGTTTAATGTAATTTTCTTCCAATGTACCATTTATTTTTTTTTCTTATAATATTAGGTTAATATTCTTTTATTTTCTTAGTATTGTTTTAATATTCAAGCATCTATTTTTCTTCTTATTTACTTTTCTTTTAATTTAATGTTCATTTTATTCTAAGCATTAGTCTAACGTTTATTTAATAGCTTTATTTTTCTTTTTCTTAGTGTAATTATCTTTTTTTAGCACTTCATTTTCTTTCTTTTATTGCTTTCTTTAAAATTTCTCATAATATTTCATTTTTCTCTTCCTTTCTTTTTCTTTCAATATTAGTGTAATTTCTTTTTCTAAGCATTTACTTTTCTTTTCTTCTAGTAGTAGTGTTTATTTTTTCTTATAAAACTCCATATTCTATATCATTTTCCATGATTACATTTTCTTTTCATAGCACCTATTTTATTTTTCTTTGTTTAAACCAAAAATCATAAAAAGTATTTTAAAAATAGATTTTATTTTCTTCTTTTATTTTCCTTACTTTCTTTTAATGTAAATAGTTAGAATTTCCTTTCTTAGAATAACATTTTTCTAAAACTCTTTTCATAAATTTTTTTTATAAACTTTATTTTAGGATGCTTTTTATACATTTTTTTTATTTTGTATTTCTCATTTCTGTTACTGATTCATCATGTTAACCTAGTTAATTTTGGTGATATGCAAGTTTTAGTTTCTTTATTTGAAAGTATGTTTAGGAAAGTTTAATTTTTCTTTTATAACAAATCTATGTTTAAATAGTTTTGCCAATTTCTAGCACTTTTTTTATTCTTTTAATCAAATTATGCTAGTTATGCTGTTTCAATATTATTGCATGTGGGTATGTGTTTCATGTATCCTTTAGATAGAAATTACATGTCTATGACTTAGGATTTTTTCTTTTGACACTTATTCGTTTTGGAATGTTATGTACATATTTTATGTATTTTTTCTATTTAATTTTGGATATTCTTCCTTTGCCTCTATTTTTTCTATTTGCATGCATTTGAGAAATTCTATTAAAGAACCAATGATGATTAGTAGAGGCCAACCTTACGATTGGGTGAACTGCCTAACACCTTTCTCGATTCGTACCTTAGCTCCCGAACCCTCTTTCTCTGGTTCAACATTTTAAAAATCAGTAGCCATTTTTGTTTTTCTTAGTTTTTCTCTAAAACTAAGTGGCGACTCTATTTTCAACAAAAAGAGTTTTCAAAATTTGGCTTTCAAGGTGTTTAAATTATTTTTTAAAACATCTTTGACTTTCCTTATTTTTGACCCATAAATTCCAACGCCACAGTTACACGGATCCCATCTGAGTTCTTCTTCCCTTTTTAAGTTCAACAGCCCCGAAAATACCTGGACTTTTCCTACCAAATTCGAAATAACCCTCTGAAGAAAATTAATCTGTCCTAGTAGGCGTTGTAATTCTTTCTTATAAGTGGGTGGCCTTGCTTCTATTATTAGCCTGACCTTGTTATTATTCACCTCTATCCCTCGTTGATGTACTAGAAACCCTAAATATTTTTTGTTGTTGTTACCCTAAATGCACATTTTAAAGGATTCATCTTTAACTGGTATTTTCTCGTACGTTCGAAAGCTATGACTAAATTTTCAAGGTGTTGGGTATATGATTTAGACTTTATTACAACATCATCAATGTAAATCTCCATGAATCTACCAATCATATCATCAAAAATAGCGTTCATAGCGCGTTGGTATGTAGCTCCTGCACTCTTCAGGCCGAATGGCATTATAGTCTATTCATAAGATCCTAAAACTCCTAGACACCTAAAAGCTATTTTAGGCGTGTCTTCTTCTGCAATAAAAATCTGATTATATCCCGAATGGCCGTCTAGGAATGATAAGACTTTGTGTTTGGCTACACCATTCACCAAAACATTTGCTACTGGCATTGAATATTCGTCCTTAGGAGTTGCTAGATTGAGGTTTCTGAAGCTAATATAAACCCTGAGCTTGCCATTCTTCTTTACTATTGGAACCACATTGGAAAGCCATTCAACATATCTTGTTGTCCTGATAAAGCCTACCTTTAGAAGTCGCTCTAACTCCTCTTTGATCAATAATGTGACCTCTGTTGACATCCTTCTCGGCGGCTATTTAAAAGGGTAATTCCAGGCTTGATTGGGAGCCTGTGCTCAACTAGCTGCCTAGGAAATCCAGGCATTTCATTATAGTCCCACGCGAAGCAATCTTTGTATTGAGTTAAAACTTCAACTAGCTCTCCTTTAACCACCTCAGGTAACAATTGACTTATATAGACCACACTAGGAATCTCAGTTGTTCCCAGATTGATCTCCTATAGAGGATCTTGTACTTCAGCCTTGATCATCTAATTTAGCCGAAGCAGCTTCTAATTATTTTAACTATATTTCCTCCTCATGCAGTTTATCTTCAAAAATTACTTCGGCAGTGTTAGCTGAAGCTCCTTCCTCCTTTGCACTCAGGCCACACATCATTTTGTCTGACAAATGAACATTAACTTATCAAGGGTGGCCCATAATGAAACTGCCTATTTAATTTCTGTCAGTTGTACTTCCATTAGACATCGACTGAAGAAAAGGGGTAATCGGCCTATTCACCTCGAAAATATGGGGGCCGATCACCTATTTATAGATATTTCTTAGGTCTTCCATTGACATTTTGTTAGATAATGTCACAGCCACTAGACGACCTTCTTTATCTAGGTCAATCACTTTTATGGGACCAATATCATCATCGTATAGCCTCGCCTTAGCATGATTGATTGATGCCAGGAAAGGCCTCTTATCTGCCCAAACTACTTTAATATCCTGATCCTTCCAAACTATCATGCATTGATATAATGTTAATGGTACCGCCATACACGCATGAATCCAATCTTTCTTGAGTAACAAGTTATAAGCCGAGCGAGATTCTATCACAAAGAAATGAGTAGTCAAAATTTTACTTCCTACGATGAGGTTAGCAACAATAATACCTTGAGATAACGTGATTCCATCAACAAAATCTGATATACTTGCATTGGATGGTAACAGATCCTACTCAATTTTTCCAATCTTGCTGAGTAAGGTCCTAGGCATTAAATTTGTTGTCGAGCCATTGTCTACCAATAGCCTGTTGATTGGTACCCCATCAATATGTTCTGCGATGTACTAAGACTGGATATATTGTGTCATCTCCTTTGATGACCTTTCAAAAATAACACTCTATATATGCAGGTTCTCCCTATTGGGTTTTCAAAATTAAAAGCCGATCATGTTTTTCCCTAACGAGTTCTGGCAGAATTTCCACCATTCCTCCTTGCTCTTCGACATCCCTTGCTATGGAGTAAGCCTGTCCTTCTTTATCCATGAAGCTCTTGGGTAGGATGAAGACTATGTTACAATCCATGGGCTCTTTTCCTTTGCTGGAATGGGCGATCTTACTGGAACTGGGCTGAACCTGTATTGTTATCCCTTGAATCTTTCGTGGCCTGTATTCGTATATTGGATTTGTTCGAAATTGCATCAGTTTTCTCTTCTTATCTTCTGAATGCTCCCTGGTAGTTTCCCTCAATCTATGATCAGCCTGTCTCATTCTTTGCATTCTTCGTTTCTGAGATCTGGATGGGATCCTCTCTAGTTGAGGAAACTTTGGGCGGGTAACTCTCGCCCACTGACTTGGTAAGAATGTTGGTGGTCTAACTGTTGTTAGCCATTCGTGTCCAGCATTCTTTTAAGGAGCGGACGCCTTGCCCCCCGAGTACTAGAGACGTTGAAAAACTAATTTTCTCTCCTTCTCTTTCACTTAACTCTTAGGTCACTCTCCTCTTTGACTTGATTTTTCTTCGGTAACTGTTGGGCACATTCTTTACACACGTAGTGCTCCTGTGAACAGCTCCTCTTTCTTCTTGTATGAATTATCTCCTGGCCCTACCATACGTCTTGAACTGGGATTGCTTTGTGGATTTCCTCCTTGCAATGAGTTGAATTACCAGATCCTCCTATCTTCTTAGCCTCTATTTTAGGGCAACCCTTTATATCAACCATGACCATGTTCGTGGCAAGTTGCTCAGGAAAAGGGTCTGTATCCACTCCCATTGCCGCTCTTTCCTTCTCAGGGAACCTGAACTCTCCTTTGTCTATTCTGTCCTAGATATCATTTCAAAAATTAAAACAATTATTTGTAATATGATTCTAGGTGTTGTGGTACTTACAATATTCTTTATTCCTGAGCTCCTCTGGTGGAGGAATCTTGTGCCCTACCGAGATTTTAAACATCTTGTCTGCAAGTAGGTGATCAAAAATCTAGTCTGCCTTTGTTATGTCGAAAGTGTAGACTCTAGTAATTTTTGGGGATGCCAAAGAACCTTAAGACTTGATAGGTTCCACTTTGACAAAGGCCTTACAAACATAAGAATTTTTGTTGATGATTTTTGCCATTGTTATCTCGGGCTTACAGTGGGCCTCTGAACTTGCCATAGTATGATTTGGGTCACGATAATACATTCCCTTAGGAGCCGCCTTCCTATCATACTCCTCGCGCGATATGTACGCGTATCGCATAGCCCGCACTACTAGCTCGAATAGATCTCGGAACTCCATTCCTTTGAATTTCTTCCACAGTTCAAAATCTATACCATTTTGGGCTAACCTAACGTATTCTGTTTGAGGAAGGACCACCTTGCATTTGAACCTGGCCTTCTTGAACCTTGAAATATAAGCGTCCATTGATTCTCCTGGTAACTGGTACATCCTTAATAAATATGCCATGATAACTTCTATCTCTGTCCTGTAAAACTATTGATGGAATAATTCCTCCAACCGAGGCCAAATTCGAATTGAATTTGGTGGCAAATTTATATACTAGGTAAAGGCTGTACCAGTTAAGGAATTCAAAAATAATTGGAGCCTTAAGAAATCGTTACCACCTGCTTCTCCACACTGGATAGTAAATCTTGCCACATACTCAACAGTAGAATAGTGATCTTCTCCCAAAAACATAACAAATTTTGGGACTCTGTACCCTATGGGAAACTCATACATCCTGTCAATAGCATTTAGAAATGGTTTTTGGTAAACTGGCTTTCCAATTCGTCTGAGAGCTGGTCCGAATTGCTCTTCGATAATATCAATGGCTTGCACTCGATTGAAAGGGATGTTTGGCTGGTTGAAGAGGATAATTAAATTTCCCAAAGTTTATCGGCAGAGGTGGCCCCCTGAGTTCTTGATTAACACCAGTGTAAAGTGGATTGGGATCTCTCCAAGCCCTGCCCAGTGGGCGGCAAGTTGAATCGTTGGTTAGCACCATTTCCTTCATTCGTCCTACCTCTTCCTTGGCCTCCTGTTTGATCTCCATTATGCCCCCCGAGTGCTAGCCAATTAGAGGATGATCCTAGATGAGACATTGGGATATTACGTGGTAGTGGGGGTGGTTGGCCTACTGTTGGCTACTCCACTAAATTCTGCATAAATGACCACCTTTTCATTGATCAGCACCATCATTTGTCTGATTGTTAGGG
>JAOTRH010185645.1:0-16760 GCA_034768845.1 Heliamphora exappendiculata | reverse complement strand
GTTGGCTACTCCACTAAATTCTGCATAAATGACCACCTTTTCATTGATCAGCACCATCATTTGTCTGATTGTTAGGGTCAGATCATGTAATGGTGCCGTTAATGACTACGAAAGCTCCTTATTAGACCATTTGAAAGCAACCCTTAAGAGTTTCGGGTAAGCTTGGTGACTAATGTGAATCTTCATCTGATCCTTTTAGTGAAAAGTTTTCAGCATGTTGGCCTATGGCTGCTTTCCCTCGACCTCTTCCAACCATATTGCTTTTTGATGACATTTGGGTCCCACTAGGCATGCCAAAAAACTATTTGCATTTTTGCTTAATTATGTTCAGGACTTAATGATGTGGTACGGGCGTTGTAGACACCCTAATTTGATCAAGCCGAATTTTAGGCACCCGTCTTAAATGCACTCCAATGACGAAAGTATGAGAATCATACTCAAATATACTCTCAAGCAAGCAAAATCACGAATATGGCTCAAAATCTAAAAATCCTAAAAACCCTTTAAGTCGTGACATTCTCATCGTCACGGCCGCTACCTTTTTGAAAACCCTAGAATAGGTCGTGTCCTTGCTCTCACAGCCATAACTTTTTTTGAAAACTCTAAACCAAGCCATGACTTTCTTTATCACAACCATCACTTGTTTATCCAGGCTACAACTTTACAAAGTCGCGGCTGTTCTTTTCACAATCATAAAGGTAGCGGCCGTCACTATTACCTCATTTTAGATAGGTGGCAGCATCTCAAAAGGGGTCTATGTTGCTCGCTTTACCTATAAATAGGCATCATTTCCAAGCAAAACAAGAAAAAGAAACACATGGAGGCCCAAGCTCTACCAAAATACTTCCCCACCCGATATTCTCTCATCTAATCTACACTTTTTGAACCTCGTTTGTGTTCTTGTTTGCTTCGGAAGAGTTCTTAGAGCACATATATTAACTTGGAGGTATCATATTCTCATTGCCGAGGGGCTATTCGAGGTGGATATTCACACAAGATAATCTTAGGAACCTACGACTCTTCTTAACCCTCATCTTCTTCCCCCGATGGTGTCATGGATAAGGTTTTCATGGTTTTTTATTGCTCATTTATAATTTATTTCAATGTAAGCATTTGTTTCTTTCAAGTTTTTCATTACTAACAGTGTATTCATAGCTCTCTATTTCATATATTCATATTTGTTTTTATTCTATTTCGATGCTCACAAGCACACTGAGCACATCAAAAGCTTTTTGAGATTCTAAAACATAACGGTCACGACCTTCCTATGTCACATCCATATGTTTTGTTATACCCACAGTCACAGTCGTGCACTTTTTATAAGGACTAATATATTTATACCTTTATTACTCGCGGCCATAACATCTTGTTGTTATGGCCGTGACATTGTTTTTAAGGCCAAAAACATTAAAACTCTTTTCAAAACTCTTTGGTATTCATTTGTTTCGAGGTTGTATGTCCTTTTATTGCTATGTTTAGTATTTTCTCCTTTTTGTACCTCTGTTTGTCATCCTATTGGGTAATGAATGGTAGATCTGGCCTAAACCAAATGGGTCATGGTCTCCATTCTCTACACCTTCATACCTGCATGTTCTAAGGTTATGTAAACATGACGACCCCAGCTTTGACCTTCATTTTTGTCACGACTGCGACATTATTTTGCTACGGCCGTGAGGTTGTTGTGAGGCAAGTGACATGAAAATGTGTTTTAAGCATTCTGTTGATTATTTTTGATATTCTGTATGTTCTGCTTAGAGTTATTGTTTGTATAGAGGATGAAGAATGGTGGATCTACCCTAGAACCAATAGGTTATGGTCCATGTCCTATGTATCCTATTCATTTAAGCTTGTTTTAAGCTTTGTGCGACGTCTATATCCTTTTTGTACCCTTAAAAACCATGGCCGCGACTTTTAGTTGTCACGGTCGTGAGCTTCTTTTATTATGTTCTTCGCGGTGACCTTATATTTGTCACAGCCACCTATTTTGTGACCATATTTGTCATGATCGCAACAGTAGTTGCTACAGCCGTGAGTTTTCTACATGTCTAGTAGCTTAAGTATGATATTGTAGTCTCTTCTGTTTATTCTGTACAACCTGTTTATAACATGTTAGGGGTAAAAAACACTGTTGCATGACCATTAGACTTTTATTTGTTCATTTTATCGCCCATTCGCATGTTTTTGCTTTGCTTTGCTTAAACGATACGCGTGGTATATCTAGAAATAACAACCAAGTTATATGACCCTAGTAATTATAGTTAGGATTTTGTGTCATTGATTTCTTTTATTGAACTCTCTTTAACCTCCCGTACAGTATATGTTATCTTTAAAAAGTTTACAACAAGAACCAATATTAACAAAGTAGAGGCCAACCTCGCAGCTGGGCAAAAATGGTGTCTAACACCTTCCCTTTTCATACCTTAGCCTCCGAACCCTCTTTCTCTCTAGTTACATTTTTAAAAGACCCGCAGCATTCTTTTTGCTTTTCTTGATTTTTTTCAAAAATCAAGTGGCGACTCTATTTTTCAAAAAGGTTCACAGATATCTTGGACTTTTTCTTTTTAAAAAGAAAAAAATATTTTCTAAAAATAATAGATATCCGGTGCATTCCTCCTCCCTCAAAAAACATCCGTAGCTTTTTCTGGTGACTCTGCTGGGGACTAATTTTTCAAAAAAAAAGTCATAAGAGGGCTAAACTTGAAATGTCAATGGTTCTTGTTATAAACTTTTCATTGGTATTCGCATTTCACTTACATATTTGTTTTCTTGGTTCTCAAACCCCCGCTCTGCCTACCCGATACCCCAGTTAGTTTACTATTTCAGGCTTGTGTCGGGAAAAACAGCTAGCTTTCGAGCCACATACTTCCATAGATGTGGCAAAAAGAGTTATTGCATACCGTTTGGCCATCCCTTGCACCATTCTTGGCATTGAGAGGTATATTCATGACTCTATTTAGAAGGTATACTAAGTGAAGATCTACCTGCCTTTTCATGTGCATATAGTTTCTTAGAATTCCTTCTTTTAAGATTAATAAATCTCATAGGGTTATGTGATTTTTTTTTTATGGATGCTTTTATTTGTACAGTTAACACCCCGATTAGGTTTAGTTTTTGTCCTCCCAATCCGTCGTTGAGAGTAAATTATTTTGAGTTTAGGCCCAGCTAACGAGTCTTTCGATTTACGTGAACCCTTTCAATTCAGAGACCTGGGATAATAGCACCAAGTAGAGAAGAACCTATACGCACTTGGGCCCGTTCTCCGAGTGGAAGACTTAGACGCACCGACCAGTTGAGATTACCGATGGCAGACCCAGAACTAACCATGGTCGATATGATGAGGGCAATTATGGAATTGCAACAGACTATTGAAAGAGTCAGTACCACTCTAACAAATCGACTAGGATCCAAACCCAGTGTTAGGCTCATATCCAAGATCTGCAGACCCAGGTTACTGATCTCAATGTGGTTGTTTCGAATGACCCTGAGGATGGTATAAGAAATAATATTTGGGATGATAATGTGGGACCCGAGGGATCCCAACCAGTAGTTGTACAACCAGTCCAACCAGAAATCCCAAAAATCCTAGCCACTAAGGAATAAATCTTGTTTGATGAGGTCGACAAGTTAGAGAAGATTTTGAGAAAAGCTCAAGGAATTGAGGACTATATGCTAGATGTCGAAGGACTCTGTTTATTCCCAGATGCTAAGCTGCCCGAGAAGTTTAAAATGCGCGACATAGAGAAATTTGACGGGACTGGGGACCCAAGGATCCATCTGAGAATGTACGTAGGAACTCTGTCGTCGATGAGCATCCATGATCAGTTGAAAGCTTAGCTTTTCCAACCGTCTTTGTCAGGAGTCACTAAAAAATGGTTTATGTCTCTAGACGCTGCAAAGACAAAAATGTGGGAGGACATCGCTACTACCTTTGTCAATCAGTACAATTTCAACATCCAACTCGATGTTACCACTCGAAAACTCGAGACCACCCGACAAGAGACCAAAGAATCTTTTGTTAAGTTTTTTACCCGATGAAGGGCTAAGGCAACTAAGATGAAGAATCGACCTACTGAGAAGGAACAAGTGAAAATGGTAGTGAAAAAGTTACAGCCGCAGTTCCGTAAGTATCTAATCACATAGCCGTTGATGCCATTTGAGCAGGTTTTCGATGGCAGGATACAGATAGAGGATGCGCTGCAGTATGGGGATATCGAGAAGGGAGAACCGAGTCAAAGAACGGTTCAAAAGCCATATGCCAATAATCTGAACAATGCAGCCAATGCCGTGAACCGAAACTATGAAGTGAACCTGCTGAATCCTAACCTGAATCAAGCTAACCCATCTGTTTAGCCAGCTACCCAAAATCTACCCTGAAACTAAAAGAGAACCTTCACCCAACTCACTGTACCCTTAACATCCATCTTGAGCCGTCTGATTGAAAAGGGTCTCCTAAAGCCTCTAGAGCTGACCTTGCCTCCAAATCCTTTACCGCCCAGATATAATCCAACCAAGTACAATGCCTTCCACCAAGGGTATGGTCATTTAACCAACAATTTCATGAGACTTCGATATGAGATTCAAGACTTGATAGACAACAAGGTAATTTCTCCACCAACTGATGTTCAAAAATTGAATATTACCACCAACCCTCTATCGAACCAAGCAAACCAGCACAATGTGAACGCCGTTGAGAGAGAGTCGAAAGGATTTGATCTCACGAAAGTTATAGTCTTCACAACAGAATCGAAGCCAATTACAATTTTGCTGTTCAATGTGGAGGTACTACTGCTGAATGACCTTTTTCAAGATTTGATAGACGATGGTCATGATAATTTCTCGATCTTTATCTTTCACGAGGAGGAAGTTCCTCCCCCTATCGACGGTAATGATGAGGAAGATGAAGAAATCAAACGACTGTGGGAAGATCTGGCCCGTCTTGAGGCATTAGATAATTTAGAGAAAGTATGAATCGACATCAAATGGCATGTCCCAATATCTCAAGGGACGATACAGCTTGGCACCAAGGGACAGCTTGGTATGGAGAAGCTAACCCGAGTTTTGGAATAGAAAAGACAGGAAAAACGATATCAAAAATAGGAGAATGCTCAAAGGAGAAGGAGGCTGATAGTGAAAGTAAGAAGGAAGAAGATCCACTAGTCAATGAGGAAATCCAGAAGAAAAAGGAGCAAAAAAAGAAAGAGGAGAATTCACCTCAAGTGAATTTATTGGGAACTCCAAGTCCTGTATTTGACCCTTCCGTATACATTGTTCCTCATTGTGAGCTAAAACCTAGAACACCTCTACCCAAGAGACCGATCTTATGTTCTTTCAAAGTAGATTACCAAGAAGAGAACGACATGTGGGAGTTAGAAGAGATCGAGTAGGAATTCACGGATATAGAATACGGCAAAGGAGAGGATGTGCCGGAATGGCACCCGATTATCGAAGAGTCACATAACCATGAAGGCCCGTGGGAACCTTGGGGCCCTCCCCCACTATACGGTTATGAAGACCCACTTGATGAGGTATCACTGCCATAACTCTTTGAGCTAGAGGCCAAAATCAGTGAAGAGTCTGATTGGTTTTCGCAAAATGTAATGGGAATTAAGGAAGACTTTTAGGGAGATGAAGGAGACAATGGAGAGAAAGCTAGTACAGATAATTTTTGGGCCTTTTGGAGAAAGGGTGCCCAGTGGTCGAGATTCAAGAAGTGGTTAACCAGTTTGAAGGACTATGGAAACTCGAAGAGCAAATAGAGCATTTGACAAGGAGCGGGAGACATTTTAAGCCCGTATAACTAGAAAAGGAGTAACCATGTAGGGTATGAAAGAGCCAAGGAAGCAAACAGTTAAGCAGAACAATGAACAAGATGACGAGTCTTAAAACAACTTAAGAAGACGCATGCCAATGTGAGCATTTAAGGGTTTCTTGTGGTGTCCCATAAACACCGATATGCCGTCTTAAAAGCTTTAAATAGTGTGGACATCCTGATTGATGTATCTCCCGATCAGTTGGCCAGAATGCTTATGCCCGAGAAGTAGGCCAATGTTATCGCTTTCAGTGACAAGGACTTTCTCACCGAGGGACCAGCTCAACAAACCGTTGCACTTAACTGTCTAGTGTTTGAAAAAATGGGTGCTAGTCGTCTTGGATGACAACGGCTTAGCTCTCAATGTATGCCCACTGCGAACTGCTTACTGCTTACTGTTTGGGATTGAAGATGCAAGACTTCAAACTGAGCGCGCAAAGAGTACGTGCATATGATATCACAAGAAAAGACTTGTTGGGATTAGTGACATTCGTGGTGATAGTAGGGACATTAGAAAGTGAGGTGAAATTCCATGTTCTCGATGTGCTAGCCTCATTTAATCTCTTACTGGGAAGACCGTGGCTACATGATCCCACAGTTAGAGCAGTTCCATCGATCCTGCAACAAAAGGTGAAGCTAATCAAGCGCAAAGTGACTATCACTATTCTGGGTGAATCTGGCTTGCTGACCCAGATCAATGATACTACCCCGCTACTCGAGTTTCAACTTAGGGAAGAAGACCTCCTTCTAAATGGGTTTGACTTTGATGAGCGAGAATTGTAGCAATGATGAACGAGGAGGGAAACTATGTGAACCCGAGGATTGTGGCAATGATGAAGGCGATGTCTTAGTTTTTAGGGATGGGACTAGGCAAGCACTTGCAAGGGATTTCAGAACCAATCCCCGTGCATCACAATCGCCATGGGCATGAACTAGGGTATGGGTCAGAGATGAAAGAAGCAAACATAAGGAAATACGAGCCGATGCTGAATGGTTGCTTTGTTAAGGAATGTGATGATTTCTCCTATTGTGGATTTCCCAAATTGTGAATAGAGGAGAAGACTAAACTAAAGTTTTCGAGGCTGGAGATCTTTTTCGACCATCAGTTGTCTAATGACGAGAGAGATGAAGAAATATGACAGATGGAATTCACTGAGAAAGTACCAACAGACTAGCTGGTTCATTGCGAGAAAGGAGATATGAGTTCTTTCTTCGATGATGGGATGACCCTAGTGCATATAGGCAATGATGAAGACAAAGACATGCTGATGATGGAAGCTAACGCGCTAGCGAATCACACCACACTTATCTTGGATGCAGCTAAAATGAAAAATAGTCATTTTTTGAGTATTTTCTTATGCATGATGCAGTAAGTGAGTTGGAGTCTGAGTCTATCGAACTTATTTTCACCGAGTTTGTGGATAATGTTTATAACAATGAGTCTACCAGGAATGCATCTGTTAGCATCTCGAGCCCCTTTTGTATTGAGCCTCAGGATGTTACCTCTCTTAGTATCAATGAAATGAAACCAGATTTCACTTACTTTGTTGTGTCTCAAATATTTTGTCTTGATTCCGAAGGTTTTAACGAATTCGAGGAGGATAATCCCCAAGAATTAAAACTTTTAATCAAAAAGGAAGAAGAAATGCGAGCTAAACTTGTGATTGAAGAAACTGTTTTAACGAATCTTAATAATGAAAAAGATCCGCAAATGGTTTAGGTTAGTTCCACACTATCTTTAGAGGAACGTGAATAATTAATCTTTTTATTAAAAGAATTCAAAGATGTTTTTGTATGGTCCTACGAAGATATGTCCGGTATAGACCCTGGCAACGTACAACACCAAATTCTCCTTTTTTTTTATGCCAAACCCGTCAAGAAAAAGCTCAAAAGGATCAGGCCAGATTGGATACTCAAGATCAAGAAGGAAAGTACTAAGAAGATAGATGCCGAATTTCTCATGATGACGGAGCATCCGAAGTGGGTTGCCAATATCGTGCCAGTACCAAAGAAAAATGGAAAGATCCGAGTATGTGTCGACTTTAGAGATCTCAACAGGGCCAGTCCTAAGGACGACTTCCCTCTCCCCCACATAGACGCATTGGTAGACAACACCGCCAAGAATGCACTCTTGTCTTTCATAGATGGTTTCTCAGGGTACAATCAGATTTTGATGGTGCCGAAAGACCGAGAAAAGACTACATTCACGACACCTTGGGGCACCTATTGTTATAGGGTCATGCCTTTCGGACTAAAGAATATGGGAGCATCTTATCAAAGGGTTGCGATCACGTTATTACACAATATGATACACAAGGAAGTAGAAGTATATGTGGATGATATGATCGTAAAGTCCAAAACCCCAAAAGGGCATGTCGTCGCACTAAGAAAATTCTTCGAGCAGATTAGAAAGTATAAAATGCGCTTGAACCCACAGAAATGTGCCTTCGGAGTTACAGCGGGGAAGATGCTTTCATGATCACACAGCGAGGTATAGAGGTAGACCCGTCAAAGATCAAATCCATTCTCGAAATTCCCTCTCCAAGAACCGAGAAGAACGTAAGGAGATTCTTAGAAAAAATTCAGTTCATCAGCCGATTTATTGCTAAACTGAGCACAACCTGCGAACCGTTGTTCCAGCTTTTAAAGAAAGGGACCAAGTTTCAATGGGATCAGCAATGTCGAGATGCCTTCAATTCCATATGGAACTATCTACAAAATCCTCCAGTTTTTTCACCACCAAAACCCGACAATCCTTTAGTATTATATTTATCAGTGACTGATTCAGTAAAGGGGTGTATGCTTGCACAAGAAGACGAAGCCAAGGTAGAAAGAGTTATTTATTACTTGAGTAAGAAGATAACCGAATGTAAATGATGGTATATGCCTTTGGAGAAGACTTGCTGGGCGCTAATTTGGACATCTAAGAAGTTACGCGACTACATGCTAGCATTTCGAGTTGTTCTAATCTCAAGGATGGACCCGCTCAAATACCTCTTCGAGAAGCCAGCACTGATGGAAAAGTTGGCTCGTTGGTAACTCATGCTGGCTAAATTCGACTTGCAGTGTGTCACAAGGAAGTCAGTTTAAGGGAAAGTCGTTGCAAAAATTTTAGCCAACCACCCTACCAACGGAGAAGAAGAGCCCGAGTTTGAGTTTTTTGATGAGCAAGTACTGAAGATTGGAAATGATTTGTGGACCCTCTATTTCGATGGAGCCTCAAACCAATACGGATACGGGATAGAGATACTCCTTATAACCCCCAATGACTCCCATATTTCTTTGGCTTTTAAGTTGGGTTTTGAGGTCACTAACAATCAAGCCGAGTACAAAGCTTGCTTAGCTGGATTGGAAGCCACCTTGGAACTAGGGGCAAGAAAGCTGGAGGTTATAGGAGACTCAGCTTTGGTTGTATCTCAAATAAAAGGAGAATGGAAGGTTAAAGAAGAAAAGCTAGTTTAGTACCACCGAGAGCTTGAAATAATAATTCCCTACTTCGAAAGCGTCGTGTTCACCCATGTTCCAAGACTACAAAACAAGTTCACCAACGCCTTGGCCACTCTAGCGTCAATGAAAGACATACCACTCGGGGTAAGGATAAGGCCTTTGGAGATTCAACAGAGGAATACACCTGTGATCCGCAACATTGCCAATACCTAAGAAGCCAATAACAGGCTATCATGGTATCACGACATTTGGAATTACATTGAGAAACGGGAATATCCTAGTCGAGCTAATAAAAATGATCAGAGAGCTATTAGAAGACTTGCCGCACAGTTTGTAATCTGTGGAGGAAAATTGTACAAAAGAGGGACTCAATAAGCTTTGTGTCGACACAGAAGAGAGACACAAGTTGATGAGAGAAATTTATAGAGGAGTCTGCAGACCTCACATGAGTGGGATGATGCTGGCTAAGAAGATCCTGCGCTAAGGGTATTTCTGGATGATAATGGAAATGGACTACCCCCAGTTCATCTAAAGATGCCGAAAGTGCCAAATCTACACGAACCTCATGCATGTACCGTCATCTCAGCTTTAAAGCATGACCTCGCCTTGGCTGTTCTCAGTTTAGGGAATTAACGTGATAGGGAAAGTTACACCCAAGACATCGAATGGGCACAAGTTTATTCTTGTAGCGATTGATTACTTCACAAAGTGGGTCGAGGCGGCCTCTTACTCAATCCTGAAGGCCTTCTAAGTAGCCAGATTCATCAAGAAAAATCTCATATGTCGGTACGGAGTTCCACATGAGATAATTTTTGATAATGATTTCCACTTTGAAGGAGAAGTTTTAGACCTCTTTGAGGAATATCGGATTGTCAGTCATAAGTTTTCACCGTACAGACCACAAACCAATGGATCCTTGGATGCTATAAATAAGAATGTGAAGAAGATCCTATAGAAAATGATAGATGGAAGTAAGGATTGGCAAAAAAAGTTGCTATTTGTGCTTTAGGGATACCGAACATCGATTAGAACTTCTACTGGAGCAACACCCTATGCCTTGGTCTACGGAATGGAAGCAGTTCTGCCTATAGAATTGGAGATCCCGTCTCTAGGAATAATGACTGAAAGTAATATCCCCGAGTCAGAATGGCAGAGGAACAGGTATGAAGAGTTATTCCTGTTTGATAAAAGGAGACTTAGAGCCATGTTTCATGTTCAAGGATATTAGAGAAGGATAGCTCGGGTATTTAACAAGAAGGTTAAGTCTCGGGACTTGAAAGAAGGTGACTTAGTCCTCAAAGAGATCAGAGCTCCAATATTTGATCTAAGGGGCAAGTTCAAACCTAATTGGGTCGGATCCTATCTCATCAAGACCTTGATGTCAGGAAGCGTTGCCATCCTTATGGATTTAGACGAAAATATTTTGTTTACACCAATCAACTCAAACCAGCTCAAGAAGTTCACCCCTGAGGGAAAGCTCACAAAAGGAGATCGTCGATACTCGAGTGTAACCCGAGTCTTGAACTACGTTGTGGCCTGATTCCCTTTTTTCGGGATACGTAGGCAGCTTCTGTTAGAAGTGTTAGAGGAAAAACTGCCAAGATCATTTTTTTTACAAATAATTTTTTCATAAACAAACAACTGGACGGGCAATTGCTAAAATAGGTTTTAGATAAAATTTTTGATGTCGAACGATTAAAATAAAACCCATGCCACCATAGTTAATTTAGAAGAATACCTTTTTGGTCGATTCTCTAACTACAAACTTTTGATTTCGAGTTGAAGCTCTCGTCAGACCTTCTACTGTATTCCCTTATGCGATTCCTGAACGTATTGTGGGCTACGATCTTTCGAGAACTCGTACCGGCAGAACCTGGTCAACTTTAGTCTTAAAGACGAGTTTTGAATTTTAGTTCAGCCTACCCACATATATATAGAGCTATAGCAGAGACCTGTAGAGTAATTATGACATAGACTTCTAGTGTAACTCAAATATGTATCCAGCGATTTTTGCAATTATGCAAACCTCTCAGCGATATCTGTAATTATGAAAACCTTGCATCGTTTTCTATAATTTTCATAAAACGCTAAATTACAGTTCAAACCACTAAAGAAATGTAACCGCACTCTAAGCCATAATCTCAAGACCATCTTGCATTGAGCTCTTATTATTAAATGCTTAACTCATCTCTCCACGTTAAGATTCTCGATAATAAATTTAATTACTGACAATTTAATTTAATCGGCATCTTTAAATTTCTTAAGCCCTACTACTTAACTTATTTGACCGTCGGATAATCAAATTCACCTACAGGGTTTAGCCCGATCAAAACTTATAAGCTTCCTTAAGAGGGTATCGTCAATCTTGATCATTCGAGATATGGATTTCGTCAATAATTGATATTTACCATATAAATAATACCGCTATCCAACTCACTGGGAATATAGACCCATATATGATCGCACCTGCCAATAAATCAAAACAATGAGTATTAAATATACGCAAATAATTAATTATTTCATGATTAAGAACATAAGCACTCTCTTAATAATCTTGGGGTGCGAATTAATTTATATAGTAAGTATAAAATTAATTACCTTAATGTGTCCCGTTCAATACACACAAAGTGTATTAGCACAGAGAATCAGAACAATAGACGATACTATTATCTGTTTTCTGTCATCAAAATAAGCCTACTAAAATTATGCGCTATAGTTGTACCAATGATATGTCTATTTCCATCTAGATTGTGAACAAATACTTATATTCTGTAAGAATCTAAAATTTGGTCTTTTATGTGCAAGCCGTACTCTACACACCAGATTAAATACCGTACAGAATAAAGGACACCCATTCATAATATTAAAGAAATGATATTACATACATTGCTCAATAAGATTTTTCTAAAATAAAAAATTAATTTTATTAAAAAACTTAAATACTAAAAATATAGTTTTCAATATACAACCCTAACAAGAAGTTCGGCCCAAACCTTTAAGTTGAAATTCCCCATTTGTAACCATGTTTTGAGTAGCAGGATCAATGTAAAAACTTGTTTTAAGTTTTTCTAATAAAATGGTTATATTATAAGAACAAAAATCTAAAGAACAAGTTGTAAAAGTCACCATAATCCAGAAGTGGAGAAACTTTCATTAATGAGTTTTACCAATACAGTTTTTGAAAGCAAAAGAGGCTCGTAAGTCCTCGCCCTAAGAAGTTAAAAGGGAAACAAGCAAAATATTAAGGTACAGCAAAACAACGTCAAGTCCTTCTTCTCTTTGCATCCTCTCTCTGTTCTACCATGCGCTCTATCTACGCTTGCAGCCAAGCCTTGTAACTCATAGATAACCCGCTGTCAAAATTCTCACCAACCGACATCTTCAATCGAGAAGACCAAGCCCGCTAGTACTGACCCAAGAAAGGGACCCGGTGGGAAGAACTATACAGATGACTCACAACAGCCTCGGGGCAGATATGAGTATGTTTGAACTGACGAAGAATGCGATAAGGATGATAGAAAGTGGCCAGCTTTAAGCTGACCAATAGAACCCCCGAGTGACCTATTGTCGGAGTAGTTATGAAGGATATCTTCAGCCAGGGGCATAGCCAGGAAATGTCCTCCCGAATCAAAGAACTCAAGTAATCTTGCCAAGCAGCCTCAGAGGAGCACATATGATAAACTTGACGACGAATGAAGGATTTCACGCTGTAACTATCAGACACGGGCTTCTCCAGCAAATTCACTTTCTCCATCAGCCAAACCTGAGAGAAGCAAAGAAAATGGAGAGCTGAGTGAAAAAATTTGAGAGAATAAAGAAAAAGGAGAGCTTAGTGGAAAAACTCGAGAGAAATACAAGATAAGGAGAGTCGAGAGACTACCTGCAGCAAGAGAGCACTACCAATAAAGTAAGAGGCACCCTTAGTGTGGACTGCATTAAGCCCTAGAAGCATCTCGACGAGAACTAACGGGATAGGATCTCGACCCTCGTGAATCTGATGAGCCACACTACCAAGGAAGAGCTAGCCCACCCGTTCGAGGGTCCCAAAAGGAAATGAGCCAGGAGACAGATGCAAAGAGCATACTGACGCTGAAGCTGAAAGGAGAAGTCTCCAAGAGATCCTCAAGGCCTGAAGCAGTTCATGATCCGTGCCATGTCAAGAAATCTGTCGTGGGTAATGAGAGAAGCCTCACGCCTAGAATAACCACAGAGCTGCATCAACCTGTCCCTAGGACTGAAGAAAGGCATGCGAACTATGACCTCTTCTCGGCCCGAAATCTCCAAAATGGCCGAAAAGTCCTCCACAATCGAATATAATTCCTCAACACCAAAATGGAATACATATACCTCGGGATCCTATGACTAGGTTGCTCCTCGCAGAAGATGCCAATCAACCCTCTAGGTTTGCAAAGAGAATAGCGCATTCAAACCAAAGTTGAGAAAGTTTTTGCACCAAACCGGGGAAAAATTGCTCATCCAAGCCAACAAAGAGTTATTGTAAGAGTGGGCCATCAAGGATACAAGAAAAATGCAAGATATCCATAACAGTGGGGTCTGGAACAGTTGCCCCCTTTTATAGATCCAAAAATGGAGGGAACCCACAGAATCTACTCAAAGTTTCATGCCAAAATACTTTTATCACGGCCGCCACCTTTTTCCAATGGCCGTCAACTTTTAATCTCACGGCCGTCATGTTTTCCTCCCAAACCTTACGGCGATGACATTCCAAAGCCCAGGTCGTGTACTTTGCTCCATAAAAGTTCAAGCCGCCATATCCAAAACCCAAGGCCGCAACCTTTTTTATACAGAAATTTTGACAACCTCTCCTCATTTTACCAGCATGCCCAAATCGTTGTCAACGACTTATAAATAACTCGCAACAAGGAAAAGAAGTTTATATGGCAAGACCACAACCCATGAATCATACATCATGCATAATAGGAGTCTAAGCATTTCAAAAGTGATTTTCTTAACATAATAACATTAAGGCATCCATGATAATAAAAAATACAAACCACAGGGCACGAAGGCCAAACCCATCAAAAGTAAAGTAATGTGCGTATGTGTTTCATGGCACACAGGCCAAAAGAAGAATCAAAGGCACGCAAGTCCTATCTATCGTTTCTATGCAGTGTGTCAAGAACAGTACGTTAGTATGTATTAGTGTGTATCAAGGGCAGTGTATCGGTGTGTACCAAGAATAGTGCAATAAGTCAGAACAAAGTATCAGAATGTATCAAATGGGCACGCAGGCCCAAACAAGAATAAGCACACAGACCTCCATGTACAGTAAGAAGAAAAGAAAAGAAGATCATCAGTAGTAGGGGCAGCACAAGTCGGTCACTCTCGCTAGGTCCTCTTCCTCCGGACAATGTAGCCTCCCTAAGATGACTTGTCGGACGACCCCGTCGATCCTGTCCCCTCCTCTATGCTCGTACCAGTCTGCGCCGCACTAGAGGTTCTGACTCTAGAAGAAGTGGCAGTAACAGAAATAGAAGTAGAAGTCTGCGTTGGCGCTGTAACTGGAGCAGCAGGTGTCGTGTGACCATCGTGAGTCCTCGGTCCTCTGCCAAGCCCACGCTAAAAGAAGGAAAAGGACCATATAAGCGAAAAGGAAAAGTGCAAAAATGTAAAGATGGGCTAGGAAGGACTGAGTACCACAGTAGGGCCACCCCGAGGAGCAGGAGGCTCAATTACCTAGGCTCAGAAAGAAGTATCCCAGTGACAAACCAATACCCTCAACTCAGAGATCAGGCAAAGGCACTGGTCACACCACTCCCGGGGCATCTCTCAAGAGAAGAACCAAGTTAGTGCAGTCAGATGCCAGAATCAGTCATGCAAGTCAGTACAGTCAAGTATAAGGGGCATTATGAAAAGCAAAAGAAGGGTGTTATACCTGCTTTACACCAGGGGGAAGAAGAATATATTAGGCCGCTGGCTCAGGGCTCCAGATCTGGTGAAGATTCTCATCTACAAAGGTGTCCGTCGTCCATGGAAGCTTTGGGTGAACAGGACCTGGGGCAGCGGGAGGAGGACCCCGCACGGCAGCACGAGCACCTATGGCGGGCATGAGCCTCTCTCGGGTAAAGACAGTATAGTCACGATCCTCGCCCTCGATCAGTGTAGTAGCATCAAGGCCTACCATAGTGCAAATAATCTCGGCCGTGCAGAGGGTATCGATTTAACGTATCCCCACCGGAGGCATCCTCGGGATACAAAAATGGTCATACCCTAGGGATTGCCAAACAATGCACTCGCCAAGGTACCACTCTCTACAAAATGGCCCCTCAAGCAAGACACGGGTCTAGGTAACCTTGTGGCTCCACATCAAATTGGCACTAGCTCGTTCCTCCATGCCAATCCATATGTCCCAACTAACCTGAAGATCAAAGAAGCATGTCAGTAAGCAGTGTATGTACAAGGAATGAAAAGAACGAATGAACAGGAGCAGTAAATGACTTACCCGGTCGAGAGTGAGGCTGTCCAAAAAAAGGTGATCATCTAGGTTCTTCCCGTTAGGCTTCGTACCCCGATAGCGTCTAGCCCATCTAAGTGCTCGGGGGATCACAAGGGGGTCATCGCAAGAATTCACCGGCTGGCGTGTACCTAGAAACTTGTAGGCCCAGAGCTATAAAAAATCGAGAGGAGCATCAATACAGTTGAAATAGATATGCAGATATGGAAATGGAAAAAGAAAGCACAGAAAGCAGAGAAAGTAGTCATACCTCCTAGATACATTAGTACCCACCAAAGCTCATATCAGAGGTCCTGGTAGCCGTACTCACGTATATGTATAAAGTAGCTAATGTGGCTCCTCCCTAATCGTAAGAGCCGATCTGGTCCACCACCACCATAGTAGCGAGGTAGTAGAGGTGCACCCTATTCTCTAAGTTCGAGAATAAGGTATCCCAAACATATAGAGAAGGAATGCACGTGCCACCTACTTGAAGTGGTGGACCTCTGAGTAGACGAAACGATGAAATGCCTTCTTCATCCACGTATAGCGAATGCTCCCCTTGTCAATGGAAAGGGGCATGTGACCAAGAAGGTGCATAAGAGCCGTGAGGCTCCGGTAGATGTTAGGATTAAGCAAGATCGAGTCGCCACCCACTCAGATCCCAGTGATAAGGGAAAAGTCAAGAGGAGTGAGTGTGACCTCGAAAGTAAGCAAGTGGAAGGTGTTGGTGGTGTCCCACCATCTCTCAGTCAGAGCCATGAGGATGACCCAATCATTGTTGGTCCCCTTCAGTGCAGTGATAAAGCTGCCAAAACCTGCCCAGTCATTAATCTCTCTGCTACGAGGAGGGAGCGCCATGTACCACTCCAAAACGTTCGAGGACCCACTGAAACCTCGAATATGAAGTCTCCCCTAAAATGAAAACAAGACAAATGAATTAGAGAATAGGAACGATAACAAAATTAAAATCAAAATGTACAACGAGATAACTGAAACAAAGTTCTCCACCAGCTTCTAAAAACCAAAACATACGAACCACCTATTTCC
>JAOTRH010185634.1:0-11827 GCA_034768845.1 Heliamphora exappendiculata | reverse complement strand
GATGTTAAAATAAAGGTAATATGGATATAAAAAAATACGAATTTAAAAAAAAAACCTGAAAAAAATGTGAACTTATGAATGAGATTCATCTTAAAAACATTTTTAAAAGTAAAACCCAACTCCAATTAACTTTTAACTTAATAACTAATAAATTACTAATTTATTATATTATGAAAGTTTATATTTTTTTTATAATAAACTAATAAAGTAGTAAACTTATAAACTAATGTTATAAGTTATAAATATATAATTTATTATTAGTTATTATTTATTATTTTTTAATTTATTATTTACTTATTAGTATTATGATATTATATTTTATTAGTTTATAAGTTTATATTTTATTAGTTTTTATAATTTATATTTTATTATTAGTTAATAAGTTATTAACTTATTAATTTATTATATAAGTTTATACTTTATTTGTTTATTAATTTTTAAATTTATAGTTTATAAGTTTATTATTACTTTACAAATGTATAGTTTATAACTTTATATTATTAATTTATTATAAGTTTAATAGTTTACTTACTATAAATTTATTATTAATTTATAAATTTATAATTTATATTATTATAAGTTTATAATGTATTATTAATTTACTAATTTATTACTTATTATAAGTTTATAATAAATAAATTAATAATAAATTAATAATATATTAATTTGCAAAATAATGGACCAACAGGCCGGGCCTCGAGTTAGCCCACGGGTTTCAAGAGATAAGTTTAAGCTTAAAAATTTTATGTTTAGACTCGACCCACATAGTATTAGGCCTCGGGCCGGCGCAAAATCACATCTTGGATTTTCATTTTTCATTCCAAAAACACCACCCACTTACTAAAGAAATAAAAAAATTAAAAAAAATAATAGAAGAACTGAGATAAGAACTCTCTGGACATTCCATTACATTAATTTACTTTACTTTCTTGATCTGACCACCAAGAACTGCAATAAAAATAAACAAAAATTTTAACCTAAATGAAGGAATTAATCCAACTAAGTGTGAGACATGCGCAGTAGGGAGGAACCAATTAATTAATCCAACAGTGAGATCTCACATTAGCTACGTGAGAAGCAGAGGAGAACCAGAAGACCCAGTTGGTTTGGTTTAAGGAGACCTCTGAAAGGGTGAGTTCACGTGGCGGTGGTGTAGGCGAGCGGCGAGGATCAACAGCAGTGGTGGCAAGAATCATCAGCGGTGGCACAGAGGGTCATCGACGGTGGCGGCGAGAGTTGTCGACGGTGGCGGCACGATCGGTGTGAATGGATTTGGACGAGCGTGCGTGAGATGTGTAAAATCGTGTGTTTAGTTCATGCCTAGGGTTTTGGCTATAAGTTGGGTAGAAAGCGGGAGTTCAAATACGATTTTAGTAGTCTACGTGGAAATTTTGCCAAGCTGAGTCAGATGTTTGCCATGCTGAGTCAGGTGTTAAAATGGGTTTTGAGCTTGCGATTTTAGTACGAAAACGCATTTTCAAACAGCGTTTTTTTGAAACAACACTAATTTAATAATAGTTTTTTAAAAAACATTACTTTGAAAAAAATTCCATGTCCTCCACCAAGAGTCCTTTGATATTTTCTCAAGGCGTAATTAGCGTTACAATCTCGGTGTTTTGATCTCCGCTCAAGTTTAGTTTGAGAACTTGTTTGCGACTCTATTTCTTTCTCTTAGTGTATGACCAAATAAGCAATTAGTTGAGGTCATCTGTGCTTTCTATTTTATCGGTTCTGTATAAAAAGTTAGGACTATGGTGTTTCTTGACAATATTAGTAATCATTTAAGAATCAAATTTAACCTCCACCTTTTTTATGTGTGTTTCTTGATAACTTTTGATCTATAAAAAATTTTGCAAAATTGTATCTCAAGGTTATTACAATTTGAAAATTTTTCGTAGTGAGCTAGCATAGTTTCTTTCCTCTCTTAAGATGGTTACAATCCTGCTAGGATTAAGATTTCTCTATAATTTCATAAACAGCCATTAATATTTTACTTAAATTCGTCACGACGTAAGAATAACCGTTTAGGAGAGCAAAGCTAAAAGCATTAGTAGCCTCATCAACATATCTAACAAGATTATCCACAACTACATATGTGTCATGTCCATATTATCAAAACCTTTCTATTCCTATTTATCCAAATGTTCACAGAATAATCACAAATAAAATGTTCAAAGGAAATGCAGATGGTGTCAGTTTTGTAATTTTGAGGTTACTAGTCAAGGAGTTCCTCCAAAAGGCCAAATCACCATCTTGAGGCACTTGCATGTAAGAAAAGCTAGACCAAATAACTTTATTAAGTTTGTGTTTAAATTATTTTTTTTATTGTGATTTTTTTAGTGAGTTTTTTTGGCATTAGTCTAAATGAATGTACTTTTTAAATTTTTCTCATTATGAAAAAATAAAAAAGTAATTTTTTTTTAATAAAACCTAAAAAATATTCATATAAGACGAAAAACACCGACTTAACAGGTTTTTTTGATTTTTTTTAATTTTTTTTCAAAATTGATCTTAACGGATATGCTATTTAGAATCTTCTCATCACAAAGAATTAGAAAAATAAAAATTTTAAACCAAAATATAAAATATTTATAAAACACAAAAAAAAGCTTTAAAAAAAGCCACAAAACTTTTTAATCTAAACATAAACTAAAATGACAATCATAAAAATAAAAAATAAAAAATATATAAATAAAGAAAAAGGAAAGGTCCTCAGTTAGTGTACCACCTAGGACAGAGAGGATTAATAGTCAAACCTTTTATTGTTATATGAGGAGACCACACCACACACTCAAGTATATAATTTATTTATTTTCAAATTCTATAACAGTTTTGACTTCTACTTGTCAAATTGTTTTTTTTTTTTTTTTGTAATTTAATTGAATTCCATCATTGGTGCACAGAAGTAACATGGTTGCAATATATTAATATTTCATATTAATCTATATAGCAATATATATATATATCTGGTAACCTTTAAAAAAACAAATAAAAAATAAAAAAATTTATTTTTGAAAACCATACACATTGTAATGAAGAATCTTGTGCATTTTTTTTCTTGAACTAATAAAATTTGCTACCTACAAAGAAGAATAGGCAAAATTCTTATGCAAAATCTTACACATAGGTAAAGGTAGTGAAGATACTATTCAAAAAGAGTAGTCATTTCACATGATTGGAAGCTACCTAATGTACCATTTTGTACTCCAAGAGAAGAAGATCCTAATGTATAAGGCTACCTACTTAATATATATTGAAAAACTCAGTCTGACCCTAGCCTAAAAATAGTAAAATCATGATTTTAAGTTTTTAATCTTTGATAAATTAATGCCAGACTGTTTAGTTTATTTATCTCATGGGGTAAATTAATGCCTCTTTTGTTGTATTTTAATAATCAGGTTAATGGAGGTTAATGGAGGTGGACGATATAAAAATTAGAGTTATGGAAGGTGTATCAGCCAGTGATTTCATTTCAATAGAATTTGCATTGCCTAATTTGTTTTATCAATTGAGATTAAAATACGGTCACAAGAGTATTAAGGTGGATAAAATATTAATAAAGTATTCACATTTATGTGCTTCCAATGCTAGTGGATTGGTTAGGGTAAATGTGTATGACCGAAGGTTAGATGAAAATGACAGTCTGCAGACTTATTTTGTGTTTTCTATAGATTGTCAGTATAAGTTAATTTATGATGGGAATGTATATCATTTTATTAATGATAAACAGGCCCCATAGGTGGTCAAGTACCGCCTGAAAAAATCTAATATCAAAAGGGGTGTTATATATTGTAAACTGAAGGGGTATCTGAAGTATTCTATTAGTGAGATGCCGAAAGATTCTGTAATGAGACCGCCATCAATCATTGTGATGGGAAAAAATACAATAGAGAACATGTTGATGTTTGACACTGTGCCCCTAGTAGTGCTGTTCCAATTCTCACCCGGTCTATGTCTCTGTGTTTACTGGAAATGAGGTCTAATCTGTTGATTGAGGATTTTAAAGAATCTGAATCATTCATTGTTGAACGCAGAGCTTGTCCAGCGTGTCGGAGATTGATATACGCAGAGGAGGAGTTGGCATAACGGAGTTGGATCATGAACCGTCCATTTCTGAAATTGAAATTAGAAAAGATGAAGTAGAGAGAAAGGGTTCTGTTATCATGGACCCTCAAGAACTTTCTAATATATTAAGAAATGTAATAATGAGTGTTAAAAATAGTGATGACAGTAGAGAGGTAATTACAGATGAGAAAGAAAATATTATAAGCAAATGAGATGTTTAGAAATTTTATTAGCACATTTGACAATTCATACTGTACATTTAATAAAGTTTGATAGAATTTTTCATTGATAAAGTCAAAGATTACATTAGAGCTTAACTCTTAAATTAACTCTTAATTTAATATTTAACATTTAAATTTATGTCTCGAAAAATTTGATTCCCCGAAGGATTTAACAGTGTTGCTTCTCCCCTCTCAGTTGATATTTGTCCCATTGTTATGGAAAAAATACTCACTACGAGACTCTATTTATAGTGATCAATGACTCCTCCGGAGGGTTTAACCGGGTTGATACCCTGAATAGTTATTTAATAATAAATTAAATATTTAATAAAAAAATTTAAAATAAATTAATATTTTTATTTATGCCTCACAGAGTTTCATCCTCCGGAGGGATTAATAGGGTTGTTCCCCCCCTCAATTGATATTTAATAATAAATTAAATAATTAAAAAAATGTAATTTCTTTATTTATATCTCGCGGAGTTTCATCCACCGGAGGGATTAACATGATTCATTTTTCAACGTAAATAGATATTTAAAAAATTAAATAATCAAAAAAATAAAATCAAAATAATAACATATTTATTTATGTCTCACAGAGTTTCATCTCCCGGAGGGTTTAACAGAGTTGTTTTTTCCTTCAATTGATATTTAATAATAAATTAAATAATTAATAAATAAATAAAATACAACTAACATTTTTATTTATGCCTCGCAGAGTTTCATTCCCCGGAGGGTTTAACAGAGTTGATTTTCCCCATGAATAGATATTTACTAAATAAAATAATAACAAAATAAAATAAAAACAACTAACATAATTAATGTTAATGTACATATTATCCCACACTCTTTTTGAATTTTAAGTTCACGTGGAGGAGAATTCCTTCAAGGAGTAATCTATCTCATGTGGGAGGATTATAATATCTCTATGAATAGTATATCTCACTTTTGAATTTTGAAATTCAAATGATAATTTAAAGTGAATAAATATAATATATTTATTATATGTAGTGGATGACAGATAGTGCGAACAAATTAAAAAAATAATAAGTGAGATGTTTATAATTTTAACAATCACATTTAACAATTAATAGTTAATAAAATTTAATAAATTATTTTTGGGCTTCCAAGTTATGATGGGTTGGGCTTAATTGGAGGTGAGCTGGGTTTAACTGGAATATTTTCAGCTATGTCATGTTGTCTGTTTGAATTAAATGAGATCTTGTAGGCATATTGTATTGAAGTTTCTCATATAGGAGTTTTGGCTTTACTGTATGGCTGTCAACTGAGAAGAACGAGAATGAGAATACTTTCTTATAAACTTTTCCAGATGGACATCCCTGTAATTGTTAAGGGGGGAAAATCATGAGGATACTTTCTTATAAACTTTTTCAGATGGGCATCCCTGTAATTGTTAAGGGAGAAAAACCTAATATAATATTACAGGTTTTTTCCATGTGCGCTGTTAGGCACGCCACGTGTCTTGACAACCCACGTGGGTGACGTCATAAAGTATGTGATGTTTGGCACTCTACCCCTAGTAATACTGTTCCAATCCTCTCTCGGTCTATGTCTCTGTGTTTACCAGAAAGGAGGTCCAATCTGTTGATTGGAGGTTTTGGAGAATCTGAATCAGTCATTGATGAACGCATAGCTTGTCCCAGCGTGTCAGAGATTGATACACGCAGAGGAAGAGTTGGCATAACAGAGTTGGATCCTGGACCGTCCATTTCTGAAGTTAGAATTAGGAAAGATAAAGTGGAGAGAGAGGGTTCTCTTATCATTGACCCTCAAGAACTTTCTAATGTATTAAGAAATATAATAATGAGTGTTAAAAATAGTGATGACAATCGAGAGGTAATTACAGATGAGAAGAGAAATGTTATAAACAAATGAGATGTTTAGAAATTTTATTAGCACATTTAATAATTTACAGTGTGCATTTAATAAAGTTTGATAGAACTTTTCATTGATAAAGTCAAAGATTACATTAGAACTTAACTCTTAAATCAACTCTTAATTTAATATTTAACATCTTAATTTATGACTCACATAGTTTCATCCCCGGAGGGTTTAACAGGGTTGTTTTCCCATCTCAATTAATATTTAATAATAAATTAAATATTTAATTAAAATACTCAAAAAAATTAATCTTTTTATTTATACCACACAGAGTTTCATTGTCCGGGGGGTTTAACAGAGTTCATTTTCTAACGTAAATAGATATTTAAGAAATTAAATAATCAAAATAACAACATATTTATTTATGCCCCGCAGAATTTCATCCCCCGAAGGATTTAACATGATTATTTTTCCCCCTCAATTGATATTTAATAATAAATTAAATATTTAATAAAAAATAAAATATAACTAACATTTTTATTTATGTCTCGCATAGTTTCATTCACCGAAGAGTTTAACAGGTTGATTCCCCCCATGAATATATATTTACTAAATAAAATAATAACAAAATAAAATAAAAACAACTAGCATAATTAATGTTAATGTACATATTATCTCATACTCTTTTTGAATTTCAAGTTCACGTGGAAGATAATTTCTTCAATGAGTAATTTATCACATGTGGGAGGATTATAATATCTCCATGAATAGTATATCTCACTTTTGAATTTTAAAATTCAAATGGTAATTTAAAGTGAATTAATATAATATATTTATTATATGTAGTGAAGGACAGCTAGGACATACAAATTAAAAAAATAATAAATGAGATGTTTATAATTTTAATAATCACATTTAACAATTAATAGTTAATAAAATTTAATAAATTATTTTTGAGCTTCCAAGTTATGATGGGCTGGGCTTAACTGGAGGTGGGCTGGGCTTAACTGGAATATTTCTAGCTATGTGATGTTGTCTGTTTGAATTAAATGGGATCTTGTAGGCATATTGTACGGAAGTTTCTCATATAGGAGTTTTGGCTTTACTGTACAGCTATCAATTGAGAAGAATGAGAATGAGAATACTTTCTTATAAACTTATCCATATGGGCATTCCTATAATTATTAAGGGGAAAAAACCTAATATAAATAAAGATGTTAATCTTTTTTTCTTTTTATTAATTATTTAATTTATTATTAAATATCAATTGAGGGGGGGGGAACAACCCTGTTAAATCTTTCGGGAGTTAAAACTCTGCGAGACAAAAATAAAGATGTTATTTTTTTATTAATTATTTAATTTATTATTAAATATCAATTGAGGGGGGGAATAACCCTGTTAAACCTTTCGGGGGATGAAACTCTGCAAGGTATAAATAAAGATGTTAATTATTTTTTTTCTCTATATATTTAATTTATTAAATATATGAACATATGCAGAATAAATATTGACATTTACTCTGGGCAACCCATTGGCGTTGGAAGGGAATGATACAATACTTCAATTGATGAGAGGGTAACGTTATCATGCGACGGTGATATAAAATAACATAGTAAGATGAAACGAAAACTAAATTCATTGCATTTATTCAGTGGATCATTGATACATTTGGTTCTTTCTGTGGGACCCCAAATATCCCTCGTGGACCAACCACGACATCACTAACGTGCAGCATCTCCGTGGTTAATTGCACAATGCATTTTTCTGGGAGAATGACTATGTCATAGGTTGAGAAGACTCCTCGACGCATAGCATCTCGTATGACCACCATGCAATCATTTACGAAGTCTGCATAGTACCCTCCATCTTCACGTGGATTATTATCTGCAGCAAAGGCAAGGTCCTCCAATACCCTATGGGACAGCTCTCCTTTTAACACCACGCGCTCATAGTCTCTTCTATCCAACAGGAGACGAAAGAAGAATCCAAGACGATGGGCATCCCACTTCAGTGCCCACGTGTACATTCCACGTGCAGCACCTCGAACAATTTCTCATAGCATTTTCTCCTTCCGAAAAAAGAAGTATTCATGTGAAGACTCCACATAATATTGAAAATAATTTCTGTTTACCTCACAACGGAGGTCAGTAGGCGGATGAGTGAAGATCTCTTCAAATCGAGGATCCATTGTTATGAGACAAATACTCACTACGAGACTCCATTTATAGTGATCAATGACTACTATTAAGGCGTCACATCTGTGTATGAAAATTATAAAATTAATTTATGTCATATCTATAATATTTGCTTTAATAAAGCAATATATTCCTTTTCTTTTATTTTAACTTCAGAATCCTAGATTAATAGTGAGGAATATTAACATTGGATGTCTTCTATATCAGAAATACCACTTGAAAAAAGAAAACAAAATAATATAAGACGTCTGGCAATATATGTAGAAAATAGAAAATATGCCTCTTTGAGGATAACAGTGGGTGAAAATTTTATATTTAAATATAAATAGTATCATGTGCATAGGGAAAGCTTCCCCTTTTATACAATTTCACATGTGAAGTGGGGCTCATGTTTTTCACTTTCTACTTAATGCATTTACTTTTTACTTTGTCGGTGATGGTTGCCCACCACTACATAAATCTGAATATAATACCCGACAACATAAAGGTGGAAAAAGATACACACTTTACACTGTAATATACTTTTTACTGTTTGCTTTTATTATTGTCGGTGATAGCTGTACTCCACTACATATCAGTGGGATATATTACCCGACAACATTATCTGTAGCATGCACGGCTCACCTACTTTATGGCATCACCCACGTGGGTTGTCGGGACACGTGGCGTGCCTAACGGCGCGCAGGGGAAAAACATGTAATATTATATTAGGTTTTCCCCCTTAACAATTACAAGGATGCCTCTACGGGAAAGTTTATAAGAAAGCATTTTCATTCTCATTTCTTCTCAGTTGATAGCCATACAGTAAAGCCAAAACCCCTAAGTGAAAACATTCATAAATATGGCCAGACCTCCCCTTTCTTTCAGAGTTCAAGGGCTCTCTTCTTAACATATCATCAGTGCAATTTAATTGCACAATTTGCACTAGACCACATCTGGTCCCTCTTCCTACCATACAACCCTACCTATATAAGGGTTGCTATAGAAACCCACCAGGACAATGAGCCACACCTCCACATCCTTCTGCAAATAGAGAAACGATTCAACATCACAACTTTCACACACTGCGACATCAAAGATCCACTTATGGTGAATAAGTCTTTCCATCCAAATAGACAAGTATCACGTTCTGATGCTTACGTGGCAGACAACATAGCAAAGGAAGAAAATTTCATTGACAAGAGAGTTCTCAAGGCAACCATGCAGAGTCCAAAGAAGACTAGAGATTCCATCTGGACAACTATCCTAGCTGAATCTACTTCAAAATCTGACTTCTTATGCAGAGTACAAGCTCAACAACCATTTATATGGGTAACCCAACTACATAACTTGAAATACGCAGTCAATCAACAATGGCCAGAGCTACCGGTTGTCTATTTACCAAAATATACGTGTTTCCCTAATGTCTCATAGAGCATTAGGGACTTGGCTGACAACAATGTTCTATGCGTAAGTAGAAATTTATTATACTTGTTCTTCAACGACCCACAAATCATACAGGACATTCATTATATGCACCAAAAAACTATTGAGCATATTAAAAATAGAATAATTATAGAAACGGCATATTCTGACGTGTTAAATATTTTAAGAACTGGAGATGAAGCCGGATTGCCCCCTAAGCTTAAACCTTGAAGGACCGTCTAAATTAGGGAAGACTTCATGGGTAAGGAGCTTAGGACTACATAATTACTTCCGTAGCGCGGTAGATTTTTCTACATATGATTCACATGCATTATATAATGTTGTAGATGATTTAGTCTTTAAATTTTTACCACACAAAAAAGAACTCTTATGGGCACAAAAATATTATATTGTTAATAAAAAATATCGTAAAAAAACAAGATGTCCCGGGGGTATTTCTTGTATTATTTTATGTGACGATGATACATCATATTATAATTATATTAGTCTTGAACCACTATTCAAAAAGTGGACAGATCACAATGTAATCTTTAAATTTATTAATGAAAATATCTATTAATATTGTTAAATGTGAGTGATTAAATTTATGAATATCTCATTTGATTTTTAACTTGTACGTGCCAGCTATCCTCCATTACATAAAATTTGGATTGCCATTTGAAATTAAAAATAAAACAATTAAGTCGACAATTACTATTCACTTGTTGAAAATCAAGTGAAACAAGTCTTTTTTTAGATTCCCATGGAGGAAATGACGGGACCTCCACGTAGTGTACCATGTGAAGTTTAGAATTTACAATTTCGATGTGGGAGTAACAATTACGTTTTTTTATTTATTTTTTATTAATTATTTAATTTATTATTAAATATCAATTGAAGGGAGAAGCAACCCTGTTAAACCCTTCGGGGGATGAAACCTGTAACATTTTATGCCAAACTCGTAAGAACAAGCGTTAAATTATCAACGAATAAAATGAAAAATAATTTTTCATAGATTTGCCAAAAATCTAAACGAACAAATCGAAAGAGAAAATTTTCTAACATTATATATATTCGAAGATAGCTAGGCATTTCTAACTCATAGACAGTATGAGTCATAACTACCTTGTTGTCTCCAATAACCTCAATATGGAAAATATTCAAAGACTTCACCCAATTTTGAATCTATCTCCCTCTCTCTTACATTTTTGTTTTATTTTTTTATGTTGGAGGTTGTATTTGTGATGTTAATAAAAATTCTTAATACCAAACAAATTAGCCATCTCCTAAGGCTCCCCTTTGTATTTGATGTAGTTAAGGGAAAATGCTCAATGGAAGTTTTATGTCCCTGCTTGGATTAATTTGGGTATTTTTATTTATTTTTATTTTTAATTTTTAGATTTTTTAATTCTTTCGTGAAAATTTTTACTTTTTTGAATTGTCTTGGGGAGATAAATTGAAAAGAAAAAAAAAGAATGATCAAAATATAAAGATTATTAAAGACAAAAATAAGCAACTATTTATACCATAATTTAAATTTTTTGTCGAGGATGCTATTTCTGTTCAAATGATTTGTCAGTTTTAATAAAAGATTGATGAAAGTTAATTCTATATTTACAATGCTCATATAAAATATTCTTAAAGATGACATGTGGCAATCGATAATAAATTCGCAGTAGTTAGAGAAAGTTATGTTGGGATTGTTAGGATGGCACATTAGCTCAGTATACAACATGATGGCTCGCTAGATTGAAGCCAAGTAGTTGTCGAAGCCAAGCTAAAGTTGAGAACGTGACCCATGAGCTGAAACATGTCTTGGAGCCAAAGGAAACTAGAATTGTGGAGCCAAAACTTGGATTGAAGCCGCAATAGAAACTTGGAGCCAAAGGATGGAGTGTTAGTTGTGGCGGTTACTGAGGAAGTTCGTTACTTAACTTCTGTTAGTTAAGTTGTAAACGAGAGTGAGTTGTATATAAGGAAAAACATAGTAATAAAAACAGAGCTCTTAAAGTCAGCTCCTCCTCCAAATTTTCCTGACTTGTCCACATGAGACAAAGGAACAGTTGGAACACCAGGCATAGGAGCGACTTGCTTTTCAGGA
>JAOTRH010185623.1:0-11827 GCA_034768845.1 Heliamphora exappendiculata | reverse complement strand
ATTTATATATATATATATATATATATATATATATATATATATATCAAATTTAAAAATAATTTATATTAACAAATAGCAAGAAAATATATTGTTTATTACATCCAATAAAGACTTTTACGATGGATACTACTACAAATAAGTCTTAAAAACATATTGACAAAATATGAAAGTATTATATTTATTATGTCCATCAATAAAATAGAATAGGTCTAATTTGATCAAAATAGAGAAAGTTTATATACTAAAATATTCAAAATAAAAGAATAATGTAAAAATAAAAAAATCTAATTGAACTTTGAAAATTGAAGTCTTGCTGAAAAATAAATTTTTTTTATTCAATATCTGTCTCACGAGACAGTGAGAGATGCATTGTGCTATTACCGTAGTGACCTTTTAATTTTCTATGATTGCTAATAATTGAATAATTTAATATTTCATTATTTTTACAATTGATTCCTAATACTCTATCTGACTCAGGGACACTGACTTTTGCGTTAAATTGATAATGTCATAAGAAGATTAAGTAAATTATATAATTATCCGTCAAAAAAGATATATTAAAAAATATAATTATAATTTTTTTAGTATTTTTTTTATTTTTAATTAAATTATTATATTTTTTTAATTCATCTCATCGAGACGAGCAAAAAAACTAAATATTTTGACCAAGATAATAAAAAATTTTGAAAAAACAAAAATTAATGAATAAGTTAAATTATATGTTGCTTATTTTCGTTTTTAGTGAATTTTTTTTAATTTTTAAATTCTATTTGTCTTGACGTAAAATATTTTACCATGGAGAATATTTTATATGTAAACTGATTTTGTAAAAATTATTTTTTTACTTATATTTTCTGGTGTTTAGTTAAAATTTAAAAAATGAGAATGAGAGATGAGAGTGACTAAAGGCAAAAAAGATTCGGGTGAAAAATTCTGAAAAAAATTAGAAAGAATTCATGTGGGAAGTGTCTACCTCTTATTACCTCATTCTTATAGCAAATAAAAATGACTAAATGTGACAAGAATTGAATAAAAGTTTCAAATGTGCATTCTAAAATTAACTTACGAGTTAATTTTTTGTATGTTAAATTTGGTCTAATAAGGTAAAATATTTTACTAAAAAATATATTTTACATAGATATTATCAGCTAAACATTAAAAATTAAGTAAAATATTTTATTTAAAAATATTTTACATCGAAACAAACGGAACCTTAATCAAAATTTATTACTATTTCGTTTATTTTGTTTTCATTTTTAGTGTGCTTTTTTAAAAACTTTTGATTCATTTTTTTACTTTTTCAATTTCTTTCATCAAAATGCTTCGAAAAAATAAAAAATTATAACTAAAAGGTGAAAAAAATTCAAAAAGACATTTAGAAAAAGATAAAAATAAGCAGAATTTTCACAAGTTAATCCAAACATGGCCATAACATTTTAAAATAAAACATAAAAAAATTAAAGTTAAAAGGCTTCAATTTAAAACCACAATTTTACCGAAAGGTTCAAAAAAATAAATTTTAAGTTCATAAATAAAAATTTTAATACGTAAAGTTCAATCCATTTAAAAAGTGTGATTTTTTTCAAAAATATACCGTAAATAAATAAATTTATCTATTTGTATATTAACACAAATAATACAAACATATATATATATATAATTTTCTATTTTGATAATATTAATTAAAATAAAAAATGATGAGAGAGATGATAACAATTAAAGAAGACAATAAAAAAAATTATAATATTTTTATTTTAAAAAATTTCACTTGACAAACAAAAAAAGCCATCACTAACAAATTTTTGTGATAATAAATTTTGGGTGTTAAAAATATTTTTATTGAATGAAAATTATTACACAGTATATGATTTAAATTTCTCACTAATTTTTCAATTTAAAAATCGTACTTGAGATTCTTTGAAATTGTCGGACAGCTCTTCTCACTTTGTCCTTACATGGAATCTTGAAGAGATTTTTTAAAAATCGTACTTGAGTTCTTTGAAAAATCGTACTTGAGTTTTTTTTTAAAGAGTAATTTAATCTAAAATTTTATTTTAAATTTTTATTTAGAGATTAAAACTAAAATTTAAGCAAGTATTTTATTAAATTTTATTATTATATTATATATTAGAAAAAAATTTAAATTATAAAAATTAAATATATTTATTATTAGTACACATTTAAAAATATTTTTTTATTTTTTATAATAATTTAAATATTAATACTTTTATATCTATATTACAATTTAGATGGGTTGGATGTGACATCTATATTACAATCCAACGGCTATGGTGGCTCTGAAGAAATCCAAAGGCAGTGAATGCTCAAACTACTCACTGAGGCAGGTATCTGAGAAGGTAAGAAGGGCACGACACCGGCGACGCTCACTTCTGCGCTTCTCACACCGCCGCTCGAACGTCGCCTCAATAACACCGCCGCTCGATCTAATGATGGTTTCTCAGTCTCTCTTACCACCGCCCCTCTCTCTCTCTCCCCCCTCTGATCGTCTTCGCCATCTCCACAGCTTCTCACTCTCTCACTCTCAGAACCACCGCCTCTCTCTCTCTCTCTCTCCCCCCTCCGACGACTGTCATCTATGGCCTCGAACGGGCCATCCTGACGCCTCAGCCCACCGCTGCTCGCACGCCGCAGAAGCTAGATCGCACGCTGTCACGTCGAAGGTACTCATCTCATTCATCTCTGTTTCAAGGCTTTCACGCCAACGCCGCACGCTATCACGCTGCAGCACCGAACTCTCCTTTCTCAATCTCTCTCTCCCTCTCTAAAACCTCTCTCTGGCTTGCATTTATTTAGTTTTTTTGTCCTTCGAACTCTCATAAATTCTTATTTTTTTGGGTGTTGAAGGTACTGAGGTAAAACCTATCTCTAGCCCAGCAAATCGTGGGGCTTCCTATTGAATTTTGGATTTCTAAGATAAATAGAAAAATAGCAATATCGCACTCTTTTGAATTTATGGGGTTTGGTGGGTTTCTATGTTTGATGATTTTGTTTTTTGGGTTTCACGGTGTTTCACAGTGGATTTAGTGGGTTTCTATGTTTGGGTTTCACAGTGTTTCACGTTGATTTTGTGAGTTTCACAGTATTTTTGGGTTTGTTAAATTCTACATACACTTGGGTTTTATTCAATTTTTTTATTGATTTTTTTACACTATGATTGTTGCGTGAAATGGTTTAATTTTAGAATAATTTTTTATTTTTTCATGGGAGATTTAAATATCTAATAATTTTTATGTATCAAAAGGTTTTAATAACCTTTTTTCATGTAGATTATATAGATTGTGTTTTACACTGTAATTTTTTAGAGGAAGTTAAAAAAAATTTGGCATTTTTTTTTTTGCAAAAAAGCCAATGTTGCCAATCAGGGCCTTAATATTTATTATTTTGAATTTAGAATCTAGATGATTGACATGTGAAGGATTTATGAAATCTTTTGTGTATATTGATTATATGAAAAGTTTTGGTAATTAGATTAACGAAAATTTATGAAAGTTGTGAATTCTCAGTTTCGGTAATCAGAAGCTTGAATTCGGATTCATTTTCAATTTAATTTGATAATCAGATTCAGTCTGAGTTTTGGTAAGTTTTTTTAAAAAATTTTGGTAATTAGATTCATTTTGAATGCTGATTCACGATGGTCATGAAAAATATTTAAGAAACCTTTTATTTCATATTCAGTGTGCATTATATATAAATTTATCTGTTTCTGTTAAATTTATTTGTTTTGTAGGCGATTGAACCTCGCGTGTTAAAAAATTTGTTAATAGACTTTGCGCCTTAAAATATATTGTTTTGAATTTTTCGCTGAAAGTTCCATATTAAAATGTACGAATAATCTCAAAAAAATGATAGTAGTGCCTTTGGCACGGGCAATACCTAGTTCTCCTACAATTCACATGGTAGGATATTTTATTCAAATTATGAAAATTGAATATATTTATAGGTGGTACACATTTAATGATATGTTTTTATTCCTCTTATAATGATTTATATATGGATACTTTTATATTTTCTTACAATTCATATGGTAAGATATCTTACACACAATCATGAATTTATTTGTATTTTCAATTTATGGTAATAATATTCTTAAATAAATAATTTGATATTGCGAACTAGACTCAACCGAAACCATATGCATTACACAAATTAGCAAATTAACATATTCTCATAGTGGCATATTGTATTCCCCTCATTATGTCATGCAAATATAGTATTCTCATTTTTTGCAACTAACTTTGTTACTCGAAATGAAAATTTATTTACAGAAAATAAGAATACTGTATTTGCATACGAGATAGTAAATTACGTACAATATACTAATATGAGAATATGTTGAAATGCTAATATGCTAATATGTTAATATACTTTTTTGTGTAATGTATATAGTTTCGATTGAGCCTGGTTTACAATATCAAACCATTTATTTAAGAATATGATTACCATAACAGTTTATTACATTGAATTTATTTTAAAATAAATCACCAGAATAGGATTCTAGAGTAATTAATCATTTTTTAAACTCCTATTGTCGTAAATTATATAAATGAGTTTATTGGTGTAAATTATATAAATGAGTTTAATTATAACTACCCAGAAAATTTAGTCTGATCTTTGGACAATATTCCCATTATTGACCAAGTTGACTCTCAAATAAACTAAACTCTGTGTCAACGTATGTTTTAAGTGCTTTCCCATTTTGACAATGATATCAAGGGGCCAAAAAGATTCTTGCTTGGTGGTGAAGAAAACGGGTTGGCAATATTATCAAGAAAATTGCTATTTGCCGAACAATTCTTTTTCATCTTATCACGCGTTATTATTGGTATCTAAAAATACTATCAAGCATAATTTAATAATAGTGCCACAAATTTAGTGGACATTATGCATTTAATACACAACAACCCGTTAGATGAAGGACCAAGCAAGAGTGACCTTTTCTTGTTCCTAGCATTTTCTTATGAGTTTGAGAAGCTTGGAACCTCAATATAAAGGATTCCTCAAAATAGAGAAGAGTGGTGAAGGTTTTTTGCATTGACTACTCCAAACTCAACGCCTGAATTTTCAACCTGATATGAACAATTTAGTTTTTTTTGCAAACTAACTGCATAAAGTAGGAACTGATTAGGCTTGATTCGGAGGGTAATTCAAATCCATTCTTCAAGAAGTTTCTCCACAGCTGAGGGGATGCCACGAGTCCAACCAGATGTTGTTATTTGATCCATCGCCAATCAAATGAATGAGCCAATCAAATGAATGATACATCGAGAAGCAATCGACCTTCGAGAAGAGTGAGGGGGATATTCAAAAAGGGAAACCTTAGGTTCGTGCTTTCCTGGTAGAAAAAGTATCATACTTATACTCTTTTTATTATATTGGCAGGACATGTGCCAAGTTATTAGCAGCTAGGCAGTTAGTGACGCAGCAATATTGCATATAGCAAATAAGAGAAAACAAACATATAGCAAATAAGAGAAAACAAACAAGGGGGTTTTATTTGTATCTAAGGGTACTTACTATATTGCACTAATTTTTAGTTAGGAAAACAAACAAGGGACACTTTATTGCACCAGCTGCTGCAGAAGATCAAGGGTGTCCAAAATTACCACCTTCTCCCTGCTACTACCCTTCTTCTTCCTCTTTTTCACACTTTCCTATGTTGCTGCCCGCCCTGAGCCGCACCTCCCAAAGGACACTCCGGTGAATATCCAACATGGGGTAGGTTTAATTGTCATGTTGCTTCCTATATAAATTCACCTCTGGATTTGTTTTCTGTCGATGGGTTTATGAATTTGATTAATGGGTTCTTGCATTTTTTAATTATTTTATTTATTTATTTATTTGTATTTTTTTGCCATTAGGGAGTTGAAGCTGAGAAAGTTGAGGTGATGGGTGAGAGCTGTGAAGGAGTAGGAAATGAAGATGAATGCTTGACGAGGAGAACCCTCGCTGCTCACGTTGATTACATCTACACCCAGAAACAGAAGCCATAGAAATTTTGTTCATTTGGAGCACTATTTTTTCATATCTCGAGGTGTTCGAATCAGTTTTATGTGTATCTTAACTAATTTTAAAAGATTAATTTCATTGTCCATTAGAAAGCTCAAAACACGCAAATATGGAGCACTTGGTAGCAATAATAATTAATAGATTACTATCACAAGATATGTGCGGTTTGATTGATTGTTACTTAATTTCTCAAGAACTGGAAATTCACTGGACTGTAATGTATGTTCTTTTCCTATTTCATATTCTAATAGTTGGATTTGCGATTTGTGTTTATCATGAAACCTAGTCAATCCAAAATCTAATTCGGTTTGGTTTGCTTCATATTGTTCTAATAACTTGGTTGAATTTTTCATTTTCTTAAACCATAAGGAACGAATTAGAGTTCACGATTTACACTAAAACTGCTAACCATAAACACTCCTGATATATTTGTCTACGTGTTATACTAATTCAGGTCAATTCCCACGTTTCTCCCTCAGTTTTGCAAAGTTAGTACCATCTTCGTCAACTTAATAAATATTTCCATTATATAGTCATGGTAAATAAAAACTAGTACAAAAGAATATACATAGTTTGGCAAGTTAGATATGTTAATTACGGGACAAGGAATATCAATCTACTATAAGTAATACGATGACAAGTTCTTGTTCTCTAATTTCAAATTAAGCATATGTTAATATTCTTTTTTTAATGCCTTTATAAATGGCTATTTAGTACCTCTCTTAACACTAGACGACATTAAGACTATCTATGTATAAAACTCGATAAAAAAATTCTTAAAAAATGCATTAACTCGCGCCTTTAAGACAGCGCCATTCGGATACCATAATATCCCCGTTTGGATGGAACTCGACAGAGCTATCTCAGAGTCTATTGCCCAAGAGCATTCGGGCACGAGTCACGTCTGTGTGGACAAAACTGCACAATAACAAAATTCGGAACAAACTGAACAATTGCAACTAGAATGTAATTTAATGATTATATACACCTAAACAGAGTGCTCTATGTATGTATGTTTATATACACGTAGGCACACATATGAAGCTAGTTGAAGAAATAATTAACATGCTTATTGCTTTGGCCGGCTAAATATTTTGGATTTGTTTGGTATTTTGGATGGAATAGAATAAGATATGAAGGATAAATAATACTGTGAGTATCACATATTTTTTTTAATATTAAAGAATTATGGAATGAACTATGTGTACAGTGAAAAATTTAATTCATATTTAGTTATGGTGAAATAAAAAATGTGATAAGATTTATAGAATTATTTCTGACTATTAAATTAGGAGAGAAAATAATCTAGAGTTTGGTACTAATAATATCATGCGGGGCTTGGTATTATTTTTTTTGCACAATTGGGAACCTGGTATTATTAATACTATGAATAAAGTATTAGTAATATGATATTTGTCGAATTATTAATCATAATCCCGCAATACAAATACAGAATTAATAGTTTAAGAAGACAAAAACTTAACAAGTATGACCCACGTATTTTTTAGGCCAATCCTACCCTCCTTAATCCCCTTATCCAAATATGCTCTTTGAAAATTCGATGGGAACAACCATCTATTTGATTTTTGGGTAAGAAAAGTAAAGAAACAAACCAAGTTATAAGGTGACAGGTCCTTCAGTTAACGACGGTGGTTGAGAGTTAAGTTGTATTAACTAGCCACGTGGCACACGTATTGCGTGTGTACATTAAGTAAATAAAATTAAAATAATTAAAGGAAATAAAGTAATAAAATGATATTTTAAGCTAATGAACGAAAATTTGAAATTGCATTTTAGTCAAACACAAAAATTCACCTCACATTACTCATTTGTGTTTAGTAGATTTTTTTATTTACTAAAAACATAGCACATAATACTTTAAAAATACTTCATAATATTTTGAGTGCAACAATATTAATTCTTTTTTTTAGTTTACGCAGTGAATTAGGGGCATGTTTGGTATTCTAAATGGAATTAAATATGATAGAATGATAAATAATACTGTGGGTCTCACATAATTTTTTAATACTAAGAGATTATAAAATAGATTATATGTACAACGAAAACTTTAGTTCACGCTTGATTAGGGTGTGATAAAAAATGGTATAAGGGTTGTAAAGTTATTATTGACTGTTGGATAAAGAAGAAAAATTATATAGAGTCTAGTATTAATAATAACAAAGGGTCAACTATTATTAGTAATGAAGGGGATAAATTCAACTTGGGCGGACCCATTTGAGGCCCAACGAGATTTGAGAAGAATGCCTCAATATGTGGGCTATGAAAACAAAAATAGGGACAACAACCTACACATGGTCGAGCAACATATAGACAACCGAGCAACAAGTTTAGTACGAATGAGATTACTGAGCTAGAATAATGTTAGTTGCGTGGCCAAGTTTCAAGCATTAATGAAGGTAGTTTGGTCGAGCAAGTAGCATTAAATGAGATTAGATCAAGACCGTACAATTATTGATGGTAGCTTAGCCAAGCAAGTAGCATTGAATATGATTAGACTGAAACCGCATATGGTCAGTCCAGGCCCCATGAGCCTGACACAACCACTCACATGGCATGGCCTATGAAGAGACTAGCCCATGACTTTTAGGAGGAAGATACAACCTCCAACTCCTATAAAATGGGGTGAAGCCTAATGTTGAAGGTATGTGAAAAAACACACTTTAGCCAAAACTCTGTCAATTTCGTTATTATCTATATCTCTTTATGAAGTTTACTTCTAACTTTATTATCGGAGTGTCTTTTGGCATTCGTCGTCGGTTAGAAGACATGAATGACTTATTTGGTTTGGGCACGATCCGATCCACTTTACAAATAAAATTACGGTTCAACCCTATACAAAAAACATGAATGAGAGCTTAATAATCTCCTATCTGTCGAACAGATAGACACAATCCTGCCATATAAACGTGAAATTAGTAATCTCATGAGACAAAATTTGAAATGTAATTCTCTATGTTTTTTATTTTAATCCAATCTCTTCATGTCCATCATTCCAAACATGTCTTATGATCTTTCAACCTCTCAATGCTGATGACTTGTAATGGTCATTAACCAAACAATTTGTTGTCAAAATTAAGCATCAAGAACTTGGCATTTCTCCAACCAATTGTGGAGTAATGCCTAAAAAATGGGGCAGTTTTCCAACCAAATTGGAGTTAAATCTTCACAATTCTGGCAATTTTGAGTATGAATAAAGTTCATTTTTTTTTGAAGTTCTCTTCGTGACTAAGCCTCTGTTTTGTTTTAAAAAAAAGTTGGCTTTTTTGCAAAAAAGTTAGCTTTTAAGTCAAATTGTTTGGTTCTCCAAAAAAGATAACTAACCCTTTTTTAATCTCTTAATCCAAGAAAAAAAGCTTATAATATCCCAAACACCTTAACTTTTTTAAACTAAAATTACTTCAATACCATTAATTAAAAAAGTCAATCATTCTTACAATTAAAAACAGAAAAATCGTGCCAATATTCCAAACATTATAACTTAAAATAAAAAGTAAAGGTATATTAGGCATTTTAATAAAAAGTAAACAAGCAAAAAAATTATTATAAAAAATTATCCCAAACATTCCAACTTTCTTATATTCTTCTTTTTTTTAAAAAAAACTAAACATTTTAAAAATTAAACATTTTAGACATCCAGCCCCAAAATTCCTCCTTGAGAAGATTTCTATTTGGTAGCTACCTTACTAAAACAAAACTTGCCATATTGAAACAAAATCCCAAAAATTTAGGAAAAAGTTTCAACATACATGCACCCCATGCATGTTTGAGGTGTATGAGATTTTGTAATTGAAAATATGAATATTTGTGGTTTAAATTATAAAATATTTGAAGTGTCAAAGCAGAAATTGTAGATTATAAATTATGTAGCCTTTTGTTGAGTTTTTATGGTAACTTTTATGAATTTTTGTGGTTGTTCCTTATTAATGTGTGGTTTTTTTAAATATAATTTATGATTAAGTTATGAATTTATGTGAAATCTTTTTATAAAAATGTATATTATACACCTCAAACATGAGATGTGTGAAAAAAACTTTTTCCAAAACTTTATTTGCCTTATTTGGAAAGAAGTAAACATTAAATTAAAATAGGTGAATAGGGTAAATTAATATTAATAAACAGTAGAATGAGTAAGGTACAATGTGAAATGAAATTACTAAAAATTAATTGATCCATATCTTACATGTATTACAATGAGATAACTAACCACAATCAAATTCAATAAGCATATTATAAATAGTTAAGACCCTCCTGAATTTTTTTTAATTTTATATATATATATATATATATATATATATATATTTATATTTAAAAAAATTAAAATTAAAACTGTGCCTGTGCGCCCTACCCCCGACTTGTAAGTTGTAAACCTAACAGGCAACAGCTAAGCCTAAGTCCACAGCGCCGCAGAGAGGCGACTGAGGTGAGACGACTGACAAGATACGGAGAGAGGCGTCGACGGCGACGAGGCCGTGAGATTGAGCACAGCGACGACAACGAGCGTTGACGGCGACGACAACGAGGCGTCGACGGCGTCGAGGCAAGATCAGAGAGAGAGAGAGGCGATACTGTTTGTTCTTCACTTCAGAGGCGAGAGAGAAAGAGGCGATACTCCCAGAGGCGAGAGGTTTGGTCTGAGATCTCCCACTGGTGACTGGCGATACTCCCAAAGTCCCACTCAACCTTCATTGACAGTCGGACAAAGTCCCACTCAAGTGCTCAACCTTCATTCCATCCGCCACTGCCAAGAGGTGTGAGATTGAGATCCATCTGCTTTTTTTTTTAATGCTTTGCTTTAAGCTCTTTTTTCTTTTCTCGTTTCAGGATGTTTGTTTTTTTATGAAAAATAGTTAGGCAACTTTTTTTATTTTTGATTTTTTAGTAAGACAAGTAGTAAGGTTAAGCTTGTTTTGTGAATCACTTTCCTGTCAATTTTTTTTTATTCTGGAGTTGGGATTTTAACAACACGAAACTGTTGAATTGATTCTTAATTTTTTTAATAATTTTAATTTAACAGTCCAGTTCGATACTGTTATAACAGAAAATTTAACAACATGGAACTGTTAGATTTTTTTTAATTGTTATGATAAAGAAATTTCTTAGTTTGGGTTGAGTTTAGGTTGATTTTGTTTGTTTTATATTTATTTTTCTAAATAGTTATGGAAAAATTCTTTAAAAGAAAATCACAGTTAAAAACAGAAAGTTCTGAAAGAAGAAAAAATAATTTTCAATTGTTAAAACAAAATCCCGCGAAAATTAATTTACAGATCTTTTTGCATATCTAGGATTACGACTTCGGATTAGTAGTTATAATCCTAATGACAGAGACCAAATACGTAAAGCATATTTGCAGAAGGGTCTTGTCAACCTCGTGATCATGAATTTTTACAAAATTCATTTGGACAAAAATTCCGACGATTTAACCAAATTTGGTTTAGTGAATTTGCTCAATAGTTGGAATATAGTATAGCAAAAGATACTGCATTTTGCTTGTGTTGATATCTTTTCAAGCCAGAAATTAGAGACCAATCGGGTGGTGATTCTTTTGTTGGCAAGGGATTTTGTAATTGGAAGAAAAAATTTTTTTTAAGTTTATGTGGGAGGTCTTAATAGTGCACACAATCAAGTTTCAGCTAAATGTCAAGATTTGTTAAATCAAAAGCAACACATTCGAACGATTTTTGATAATCAGTCAAACCAAGCTCGATTTTGTTGGAATCTGTGAATTTCATTGGCCATGGAAATCCAGATTTCAAGAGCAGATTCAATTACAATTGGATTG
>JAOTRH010185602.1:0-11828 GCA_034768845.1 Heliamphora exappendiculata | reverse complement strand
TATAGAATTGATCATCCCGTTGATCCCGCTCAATACACTTCAAGTGTACTAACACATCGAGCTCGAACATCGAATTTTCAAAACTCACCCGTTCGACCTAGCCAAGACCAGCTACTATAACGATGTACTACAATCGTACCAATAGAATGTCCGGGTTCATTGCGATTGTGAGTCTACCTGTATAATCTATCAGAACTTATGACCCGATCTTTCGTGCAGCATGCACCGAGTCACTGAACAGAATATACGGACTATGCATTCATTCATTACAAATATAAATATGAAACCACGAATGCAAAAATATCTCAAATATTTTTCATTAATATGCCAGGGATCAAGAAAAAAACTTAAAAAGCATGGCTTTTTAATATACATTCCTAACAAGCATGATCAAAGACAACCTTGTGGCATTTGTCACAAAGTTGGCTTATGCTAAGAGGGTTATATTTCAAACTATCAATAGAAAAAAATATTTTCAATAGAAGGGAAAAGAATTTTACCAATACAGTCAATTCCTATAATTTTTTCTTTGCTATTGTCTCTAAGAGTCACAAACTCGCCATCTTTTGGTTTGAGGGATGCAAACATCGATTGGCCGCCTGCCATGTGTCTTGAGCAAGCGCTATCGAGATACCAGATCACCTCCTTGAATGAGGATTTGAGACACACCTGCAAGGATAATTAAGTTTTAATTTTTGGTACCCAAATTTTCTTGGGTCCTTTGGTGTTAAATCCTTGAGAATGTGTTCATTTAGGAACCCAAGCCTTCTTAACCGAATTATTTGAGTATTTTCTGTGTGGACAACGTATCCATACTCATAACAGTGAAAACATGTGGCATTTATATGATTAGAGGATACTTTGACAAAAATGTTGCTTAAGACCTTTTGTTTCTTCTTCGGTTTATACCTGATCCCAGTTTTGTCAAAAATACATTTTTTTATACCAAGAAGTTTATCTAAGTTGTTTTTTTCTTGAGTGAACTTGTGAACAATTTTTGTGAGGTTCTTAACTTTTTCACTCAAAACTTTATTTTCATCCTTCAGAACAGAAACTTGTTTTGACAAAACAGATTTTTTACTTTTTAAAGTTTCAATTTCATTTGAGGAGGAAAGAACTAACTTTTTCAAAATAAAATTCTTTGCACCTATTTTACTTAACTCATCATGCAAATCCTCAAATGCACTTTGTAATTCATCTAAGGAAAAAAGGTCAGGAGCTGCCTCATCATCTTCTCTAGTAACGAGGCATAGATTAGCTACTTCATTTTCTTTCTTTTAATCCTTAGAGCTACTGTCATCGCTTTCGCGCCATGCAGCTATCATGACTTTCTTAAAACTCTTTTTGAATTGCTTTTTTAGCTGAGAACATTCAGCTTTAATGTGTATAGGCTTTTTACACTCATAGCAGATACTTTTTTCTTTCTTGAAGTCATTCTTGAATTTGTTAGAGTCGCATTTGAATTTGATAGGCTCGCCTCGGTGTCCTTTCTTCTTGAAGAACTTTTTTCTTCCTTGTTTTTTATTTTTAAGAAACCTTTTAAATTTTTTTGTAATGAGGGCAATGTCTTCATTCTCATCACTTGAGAAATCTTTCTCGGATTCTTCAACATGGGTTGAGGACTTGAAGGTGATGTCTTTCTTCTTTTTGTTGTTATCCTTGTCGTCCATCTTTATGTTCATCTTATAGGTCATGAGAAAATCAATGAGTTCTTCTAGACTGAGCGTGTTGAGGTCTTTGACTTCTTGAATAGTTGTAACCTTAGCTTTCCCACTCTTAGGCATACACCTAAAAAATTTTCTCACCATTTCTGCATTTGTATAAATTTTACCAAGAGATTTTAGTCTACTAATAATGTCAGTGAAGCGAGTAAACATATCAGAAATGGTTTTATCATGCTTCATTTTGAGTAATTCATAGTTATGCACAAGCATACTTATTTTGGACTCTTTCACTTGATTTGTACCCTCGTAGGTAACTTCAAGTCTATCACATATTTTTTTTGCGGTGTCACGTGTAGAGATCCTATTGAACTCATTTGGGTCAAGTGAGCAATATAGGAGATTTATGGCTTTAGCGTTCTTTTGAATTTCTTTAATATCATTTTCAGTCCATTCAGCCTCAAGTTTCGAGACAGAAGCCCCTTCAACGATTTTGGTAGATCTTTTGCGTCCATCAATAATAACCCACCAAAGGTCATAGTCTATGGTTTGAATGTAGATTTTTATTCTTACCTTCTAATAATTGTAATTTGTTCCATTGAATAAGGGAGATCTATTGGTCGACTGACTTTCGGATTGGATAGACCCGATGCTAGTAGTTGCCATAAAAACTCTTAGACGGTTAAGTCAAAAACAAAAGCCTAAACTCTGATACCAATTGTTAGTTCTAAACAACCCAAGAGGAGTGTTAATTGGGTCTTAAAAAATTAAAACAAAATTTAAAACCTTTTTGAAAACCTTTTAATAGTATAAAAATATATAGCAAAACAACTAAGGATTAAAGCAATGCAAATATTAAAAAAGTTAGAGATAGAGATATAGAATCAGACACTAAGAATTTTATAGTGGTTCGACTTCTTTCAAGCGTACGTCTACTCTTCAAGTTTCTCCTTGAATATTTTCATTATAGAGAATGCTTCACAGGCGTATTCTAAGCCTTTACAATTTCAAGACTTCGCTTGAACTATCCGAATGTTTACGGGCATATTTAAAAACCTATTTCAGCTTCAATAAGATCCTATAAAAATAATCTCATATTTTCTTATAATCTCTCTTGAACTCTTATTTGATGAGATTCACTCACTCACTCAAAGGATAAAGGGTGACTCACCATTGAATACAATAAATAAGGAAGTTAATGAGAAATACTCACTCTCTTTACAGAAATTGAATTACAATAAATGAAAAGGTAAAGAGAGATGAGGAGCAAGAGATGAAGCTTCAGCAATAAATGTGAGCTTGAGAGTAATGAAATTGATTCAAGCAATAAAACAATGATTGTAGGTCTCCACAGAAATTAAATGCTGAGAAGTTACTTCTTATATAAGCTCTTGAGCATTCATGACCGTTGGAGGTAGGTGGGAGCAATAAATGTCATAAATCCAACCGTTGAGGTCTGCTGCAAATCTGAATCTACGTCGCAGGTGTCGACACAAACGCCTTTGGGGTCGACACAAAATGTTTAGGGCAAGTCCTTTAAATGGTTGGGTCGACACATTTCTTCTAAGGGGTCGACACAATTTCTACAAGTTTTCTCACCAGCACAACGGTGTCGAACATTTGGATCTGGTGTCGACTCATTTGAACTGCAGAATTCAAAAGGAGGCAGTTTGTGTCGACTCAAGTCTTCTTTGGTGTCCACACTAAAAATTGTAGGAACTCTCAGTATATTTGTGTCGACACTTTTAGGCTTTGGTGTCGATACCAAAATTTTTCAGGCGGGCTCGAGAATTTTGTGTCGACTCATCTTCTATTTTGTGTCGACACCCAAAATCTGCAGGTGGCCTCAATTTTTTTGTGTCGACACATTTTTCGACACAAAGTCAATTTGTGTCGACTCATTTTGAGTCTTGAGAGCTTCGGCTCTTTTATGTTGACACGAAACTTATTTGTGTCGGCACTAAACTTTAATACCTGAAAATAACTTCATACAACTGTTAGGATGTCAAATCATTTGTTCAAAGGTGTTAACACACTTGATATACTTCAAGTATACTTTGCCTTAAAAGTGTTTGACTTAATTTTTAATTGGATTCAACGCAAAATATTCTCATTCAAGAATACTTAAAGTGTTTTAATACTTTTGAGAGTTGAGTCATTTCTTTTGGCTAAAAGTGTCAACTCAAATGTTCAAAATGTGTTAACACTTAACACATTTTGAAAATATAAATATTATCCTTTTAAATTTATTTATTTTTAAAAAATAAATTATTAAAAACATCAAAATCAAAATAAAAAGCCCTTAGGCTAACACTTCTCCCTAAATTGGACCATACTAAATTTAGTGCTCGATGTGCCTTATGTGTCTTTTTAGGATATGAAGTCAATCAAAAATGTTATCGGTGCTATGATTCGGTCACTTAAAAATTGTATGTTTCTTTTCATGTTGTCTTTTTTGAACGCTTACCTTACTTTACTCTACCCCTTAAAACCGTCTCAGTGGTCAAAGAAGATTTGATTCACATTTATCATTTTTCCTCTACTTTTCCCTCATATGAGAATATCTCTAATGTTGACCTCTCTACTTTTCCCCCTCCTGTCCCCCCCCTTTTTTGTTTGATGATGGGCCTTCATTTATTCTTAAAATTATACGTACCATTAAAATAAATATTATAAGATCCTATATCAACAAATATCTAATCAATGTATCCTTTTACAATGATGATTTTCTTAATATGCTCTATAAAATTAACTATCCAAATCATCGATATAAGCTTGAGATGGATTTATAAAAATTAAATTCTACTATAAAATGATATTTTTTACCGTACAGAATAAAGAGTCAATTGGTAACATATTAGAAGTTTCAATACTTGCTTTTTGTAGGACAATGAGTTTTTATTATTTTCCACTTAATTTTAATATATTATTATTATAGATACACTTTATATTTATTTTAATAATCTTATAGTTAATTTTATAGAACTTGTTAAGAAAATTATATATACAAAAAATTAAATTGATCTAATATCAATAACTAATTATTTAAATATATTTATTATAAATAAAATAAATAGTTTATTTTTAGGAATAATTACACTTACCTCCCTTGATATTTAAGCTTATTACAGGAACATTTCATGTGGTATCTGAAATTACACTGCCATCCCTTCTGCTTTACTTTTATATTTCACTTTAACCCTTCTATTAATTGATTATTAGTTCACTGAACGAAAATTAATTTTACCATTAAATATTTTATTTTATTTTATTATTTTACCATTATTAATTTCAAAATAATTAATTAATTCATCTCTCTCTCTCAGACACCCACACAAAAGCAAACTCACCGCCACCCACTACCATGAACTCCACCATAAACCACCATTGCCAAAAAATTCATATATCTCTCTCTCTCACACGAACAGTGGTTCGATTTTTACATCCTTCGATTTGTAAATTTAAACTAAAAATTCATCTTTCTCTCTTTAAGCTAATAATGTTAATTATTAGTTCACTGAACGAAAATTAATTTTACCATTAAATATTTTATTTTATTTTTTTATTTTATTATTATTAACTTCAGAATAATTAATTAATTCATCTCTCTCTTATACACACACACACACAAAAGCAAACCCACCGCCACCCACTACCATAAACTCCATCATAAACCACAATCGCCAAAAAATTCATCAATCAGTTTCTCACACGAACAGTGGTTCGATTTTTACATCTTTCGATTTGTGAATTTAAACTAAAAATTCATCTTTCTCTCTTTAAGCTAATAATGTTCAGTTTCTCTCTTTCAAACCCTAAGATTCTCTCTCATAAATTTGATACAAAAATGATAAATTTAATTACATATCTTAATACAATTTGATGTTTGATCAGTTCATCATTATAAAAATAACCCTAACCATGTCTCGTGGATTTAGAGTGGAAGCGACCATTAGAGGGAGGAGATGCTCCAAAGTAGATCTGGGAGCAGCGAACCAATCCGTGGCGAACCAGGTGCTACGGCGAACCAAGTGCGACAACGAGTTCAAGGGAGACTGAGTTCGCGGTGGAGTTCGCGGTGGAGCGACGAACCAGAGAGGGAGAAGGAGATGTATAGAGAGAGAAATATCTATATTAGAGAGAGAGAGAGAGAGAGAGAGAGAGAGAGAGAGAGGGAGGAGTGATTAGAGAGAGAGAGAACGGAATCCGGCGCTTGGTGCCAGTGCCGGGTCGCCGGAGCAGATGGCGGCGAGGTGGCGTCGGCGCCGGTGAAAGTGCGGCGGTGGATGGGTGGCTCGTCGGAGCAGATGGATTGGAATCTGGTCGACCGCCGTTCTCTTCGTATATAGGTGGCTCGCAGGCGGCCGATGAGTGCGTCGAGGCTTTCCCATGCTTGCTTGAGAGGACAAGCGTACAGCGCCAGCGGATTTGGGAGGCCGAAGTAAGGGCAACCGGCGGCCTGCACCTTCATCTTCCCGAACTAGTCGAGGTAATTGAGGAACTCGATCACGTGCGCGCCACTGCACCGCGCCAGCGTCAACGGTGACTTGTGGTTCTTCAGATACTACAAGAACGTGTTCCAGTCTCGACGCTTCTGTGACTCATACCTACTACGCACCGCCAACCCGACCGCCGACACAGCCTCTCTCAATCCTCCTCCTCTGCCACCACCAACACCGCCAGTTGCCGACGAAGGACCCTCACCTCAGTTTAGGTCAAAAGCTCTGGCTCCTGATGCTGAATCCATCAACCACGTTGTGATCTTTCACAAAGACCTACGACGGGGATGAGATTTTTGTGGGTTTACTTTACTTGGACAACTGGGTTTTCTTAATTGATGGTGATTTTAGAACTTTCATCACTCTAAAATAATTCTTCAGTTTCGATCAGGAGTCTTTTTCTATCTTGTTTCGATCTCTATGTGACTTGTTCTACAGTAACTAGAGGAGGTTTGGAGCTAAGGATCTTTTAGAGAGAGAGAGAGGGGGAGAGAAACTATCATTGTTACTTTCTAAATATTGAGATTACTGTAGAATTAAGGTAAAGAAAGAAGAAGAAAAAGAAGAAGAAGAAGAAGGGCTGTAAAGTAAAGGGTAAAAAAGTAAATGTTAATTTTTCGTTAACAACGTTAAGTCAATAAGTCTGACAGAAGAGAGCAGTGTAATTTCAGATACCACATGGGAGGTACCTGTAATAAGCTTAAACCTCAAGAGAGGTAAGTGTAATTATCCCTTATTTTTAAAATTGCATATGTCATTAAAATAAATATTTTAAAACATTTGTATATCGATAGATATCCAATCAATTGATCCTTATACGTAGATGATCTTCTCAATATGCTCTCCAAATTTGGTTCGGATTATCAATCTAAGCTTGAGATAGATTCATAAAAATTAAAATTTATGATAAAATGATGTTTTTGGATAATTTTGTCTTTCTATATAATTAAAAATAACAATTATATATAGTTGGTAGTTATAGTAAATAAGTTATGAATTATGGGTATTATTGTATTTTAATAGTGGTCAAATCTCTCCTGTGCCATTTATTCCCCCTTAGTCTGCTTCTATCCCAGCATTTCCTCAAGTTTATTCTCGTTGTCGTCATGCTCCACCAACACCGCCTTCTAGCTCCCGTGTCTCCCCATCTGCTTCTCTGGACTCTGATCTGCCAACACATCATTATCCTACTCGTGATCCTCATCCATCGATAAGATTACTTGGTTTTACTAATACTTGTTTCTCATCTACCTATCGCTCTTTCCTTTCTCGCATCCATGTTTATTTTGAACCTAAGTTTTATAAAGAAGCTTGTACTGATCTAATTGGATCACTGCCATGAATGATGAGCTTACTGCTCTTATTAAGACTCAGACTTGGGAATTAGTCCCCCTGCCGGATGGTAAGAATTTGATTGGTTGCAAATGGGTCTGTAAAGTCAAGACTCACTCGGATAGCTCTTTGGAAAGGTACAAAGCTCGTTTAGTTGCTCAAGGATTTTCTCAGGAGTATGGTGTTGATTATAAGGAGACATTTGCCCTATTGCCAAGATGAACACTGTTTGCACCTTGATTATTATAGCCGTTGTACACCAGTGGCCTCTGTCTCAGTTAGATGTCAAGAAAGCCTTTCTCAATGGTTATTTGTCTGAAGAAGTATATATGCATCCTCTTCCTGGTTTTTCTCATTCTCCTAAACTTGTATGTCGCATTCGTCGTGCTTTATATAGGCTTAAGCAGTCTCCCCGTGCTTGGTATGCACGATTTCAGTCCGCTGTGTTACACATTGACTAGTCCGCATGACTTTGCCTTTTTACTCGACGCACCTCTACTAGCTTAGTTTTTCTATTATTATATGTGGATGATATGATCATTACAGATTCTGACTATGCTGCCATTAGTGAAGTGAAGCTTCATTTATTTTAAGAATTCGACATAAAAAATCTGGGTCCTCTACATTAATTTCTAAGCATCGAGGTGGCATCTTCTCCTAAAAGCTCTCTTTTATCTCAGACCAAGTATGCTACAAATATTTTTCATCATGTCAATCTCACCGATGACATGGTAGTTGACACTCCTATTGAACTCAATGCCAAACTCTCTCCTTATGATAGTGTTCCACTTGAAAATCCAACTGTGTATCGTGAGCTAATTGGTTGCTTAGTCTATCTCACAGTGACCCGTCCTGATATTGCAAATGCTGTGCACATTTTGAGCCAATTTGTCTCAGCTCCCCAGTCTTACTCATTGGGCAGCTTTACTACGAATATTGCGTTATGTTCGTAGTACTATTCTTTAGTGCCTTCTTCTCTCTTCCACTTCAAGTTTGACTCTTAAGGCTTTTACTGATGCCGATTGGGTGGGTGATCCTTCTTATCGAAAGTCCACCTCTAGTTTTTGTGTTTTTCTTGGGGGATTCTCTTATCTCTTGGAAAACAAGAAACAATATGTGGTTGCTCGTTCTTTTGCCGAAGTTGAGTATGGTTTCATGGCTTATACTACTGCTGAGATCGTGTGGCTCCAGTGGCTTCTGTCTTATATGAGAATTTCCCTTCTTTTGCCTACTCTTTTGTATTGTGATAATACAAGTACTATTCAAATTGTCCACAATTTAGTTTTTCATGAGCGTACCAAGCATATTGAGATTAGTTGTCATTTTATTCGCCATCATCTTCAGTGTGGAACTATCACTTTGCCTTTTGTCCCCTCCTTATTGCAGTTGGCTAACTTTTTCACCAAAACACGTGCTGCAGCTCATTTTCATTTTCTTCTTGGCAAACTCTCGATACTCTCAACTGTCACATCATGAGTTTGAGGGAAATGTGAGAAGTAATAATGTAATTTTATTATTTTTAGTGTGGGTAGTTTAGTTTTTACGTTAATAAGGGTTAGCCTATATAGACTTTTCTAATTAGCTTTGTATTAATTTAAGTTATTATTTTTGCAAATAAACATAGGCCATGTTTAACAAACACTCGATATTCATTCAATACGCAAAATTTCATGTGTATGTATGTATGGTTGTGCAAGGAAAATTTTGAGAACCATTTGAAATAAATTTTAGTGCTTTGAGTTAAGGAATGAAATGTTTATTCAAGTTTTGGAGAGTCATTCATGTTAGATTTGACATTTTGGACTATTTAGCTTCCTTATGGTTTTTATTGTATCCTTCTAGGCCCTAATTGCCTGGGTGGATTATGAGAGAATATTTATAATTAAAATAACAAAACTAACGAATTAACACTAAGGAATTAATGAGTTAGTATTATCTCGAAACAAATTCGACAAAATGTGAATGCAAGAAAAATAAAATAAGCCCGTGAAAATGAAACCGTTGGGTTAATCAAGGATACCGAATTTAATTTTGGGCACTTTTTGGGATATGATAGTAATAGTAGTTTCACGGGTCTAAGGTTGATTTAATCAAGAATTTATAAGAACAGTGTCATTGGAGTCTAGACGGAGAAAAAAAATGACACTTGATTTTGTATTTCACCTGTCTCCATAGCACCCGAGGTGGAGATATTCATTAGTTCAGTTTTGTTTATTTTCAATGTTATTCTTGTTTCCAGATTTTGGTACTTAGTTTTACTTTTTTTGGCAGATGTGAATTGTTTCTTTCCAACCGTAAAAAACCTGAAAGACTGCCATTTGGTTTGGTGAAACCACAGAGACTCATTTGAAGGTTACAGAAGAACAAGTGGCATTGGCAGTTCAGTCAATTAAGCTTTTAGTGAGACTCATGCAATTGCCGAAACATGGTTCACAAAAGGTACACTTGAGAGGTAATTATTTAAGGTGACATTGTCAACTTAGCACTTGCATTTGTTTAATTGTGCATTCAAGCTTTGATGTAATTATAATTTGGAATTCTTATCTTCTGGTTTGTACTAGTTGTTAGCAGATTAGAAATTTTGAAACTGGTTAATACATTTAATGCATAGGTATCTTAATTAGAAGGAGAAGTAGCTCCTATAATATATTCATAGGTGGTAACTCCAAAAGCATTGAGTGTACTTTGTATTCGTTTCATCAAAGCATCATTCACAATGAACAAAATGATAAACAATTCTTTCTCAACAGGAAACAATTCAATCAATGTCATGTTATATAAATGCCATAAACTTTAACTCTCTACTTTTACCATTGTCTACATTGCGACAATGATAAAGATTCTTAACAGACACTACAAGAAAAAGTATCAACCGCGATGCCTTTTCCCAACAAAGACAAAATTTTGTTACTAAAAGTCAACCTTCGCCGACGAGCTCCCCAATGTCGTCGTCGTAGGGTTGCCGATGTTCTGCGACGACCCATTCTCGTTGGAGAAGGAATGTTTTTGCGCGACAACTTACATATTTCGTCGCTGAAGGTGTTAAGATTTCGCGCCAACACTCGCGCTAAATCTGAGAGAATTTGCAGGAGTTCTAACCATCTTTGCGCGACAAAGTCTGTCGTTGCAGTTGCTCTTGAAGCTCAAAACACCCTTGCGCGACAATAGTTGTTCATCGTCAAAGGATTGAGATTTTGGCACCAACACAATTAGCTTCGCGAGCTTGGGGACTTTTGCTGTGCCGACAACACTGCTCGATGGGGAAGCCAAGATTTTGTTTGTTGACGTCATGTCGTGGAAACCCTCATTTAATCTAATTAATCTGCTTCCCAACCTTCGCGCGCCACAAACCCTAGCATCTCTAATCTGTATCTCCCCAACTGGCCACCAAGCCACACTAAACTTTAACCCATCGCCGCTTGAACTTCCCCCTCGCCGTTGCGCGCTACTACTACTTTGCCATTGCCACTTGCGCCTCCAGCCACACTACCACCGCCATCGACGCCTGTGCCTCAAGCCGTTTCTTTGGCCGCCTGCGCTGCCTACACTTGAAGTCGTCACCGTCGCCGTCGCCCCCTGCGTCTTAAGCCCCCGCCGCTGCCCCTTGCACCTCAAGCCGCCGCCCTCTGCCCTCAAGCCACTGCTCCTTTGATTGGTAATTTTTTTTTAAAGTTTTTTTAAGTTTTCATCTCTTGTAGTTTTCATTAATTGATTTTATCCAAACGGAGCATATAATATTACGTATTCTTGTATTCATATTTGGTTGAATGTGTTTGGTTGATTGGGATTGTTGATCTGATATCTTCATGTTTGTTGTGAGTGTTAAACGAAAAAGGAAAACTGTGGATGATGCCCATAACCATTTTGGTCCTTTAGTTTACTCCCCACTTTATCTGCCTAAACACACTGAAGGAAAAACCTAAAGCTTCTCTTGGTACTTTGCATTTATTTTTTCTAATTCAATATATCTCATGTTCTCCCTTTTTGGGTCCAAATCCAAAAATAGAGTGAGAGGGTGAGACAGAGGGATGGTGGTGGCCCAATGAAAAAATATCTTATGAAAAAATATTTAAGAATAATACCACTACAATGATTAAGAAATACATATCAAAACTTGATGGTGGTGGCCCACACTCCTGAATCCATAATTGGCTATGATGTATAGTTTGTTGCTAGGGAAGAAGATAAAGATTCCAGCAGATAAAAACCATGAAACTTACATGAACGATTAAGCTCTACCATAACTTGCAAAAGAAGGAGGCGAAGGGAATACTAAGCATTGAACAATTCTCTTGGAACTAAACAATTTACATCTTTAAGCATTTAAACTTCTCTT
>JAOTRH010185591.1:0-11828 GCA_034768845.1 Heliamphora exappendiculata | reverse complement strand
AAAAAAATTATAATTAGCCCGGTGACCCCTGTGACTGTGGGACTGAGAGAGCGGTTGACCTAGCCCTAACAAGCGAGCAACTGAGAGACTAGGCGCCGGTGAGACGAGAGTGAGCGAGAGCGAGATTGAGCAGTCTAAGCGTGACTGCGTGAGGCGCCGACGAGTGACGAAATGAGGCTGAGGCATCCACGGCGAGACGAGGCAACGACTGACGAGGCGATGACGGCGACTGGCGACGTGACGCGACATCTACAGCTCCTCTATTCCTCTTTCTGTCTTCCATGTCCCTATCCTCTCGGCTCTTGCTCTATGTGTGTGTGTCACTGTGTGTGTGTGTGTGTGTGTGAGAGAGAGAGAGAGAGAACGAAATCTGGGTTGGGAGCTTGAGGAGATGAATTGATGATGAAATGTAAAAACATGGGTATTGAAATGGGGAAAAACTATTTAGACGTGGGTTGTTGGAAAATTTATATTTTTTTTCCTTTTTACATTGCCCTTACATTAAGAATAATTTATAGTAGAAAAATTGTAAAAAACTTATTTGTCAAGGTAATCTAGGTAGACTTGACTTATTAAGTTCATGGCTAATGGAGTGTTGACTTTTATAATAGTAATAAATTAAATGAACTTAAAAGAAAAAATACATTTACATATGCTAAAAATGTGACTTGATTCACTTATAAGTTCATACCATATAAATAATACATTTAGATAGGCTAAAAATGTGAGTTGATTCACTTATAAGTTTACTCCTGGTTATTTAATGTGTTGTTATAATATTATTCTTGTGATTTGTGACTTGTGATATTTGGACTTTGAAATTGGAGATAAATTATTTATTTGATATTTGAGTTAAATTATTTATTTGAGATTACTGATTGATGAATATTATTGATTGGGGTTGAGTTTAGGTTAATTTCTTTTGTTTTATTTTTTATTTTTTCAAACAGTTATGGAAAAATACTTTAAAAGAAAATCATAGTTAAAAACAGAAAGTTCTGAAAGTAGAGATGATAATTCTTAATTGTTAAAGTAAAGTCTCGTGGAAATCAACTTAGCAGATCTTCCTGCCAATCCAGGATTACAACCTCGGATTAGTAGTTATAATTCTAATGACAAAGACCAAACATGTATAGCATATCTGCAGAAAGGTCATTGTCAACCTCGTGATCATGAATTTCCACAAAAATCATTTGGACAAAAATTATGACGATTTAACCAGGCTTGGTTTAGTGAATTTTCTTCATGGTTGGAGTATAGTATAGCAAAAGATGCTGCATTTTGTGAAAGGTCTTAATAGTGTGCATAATCAAGTTTCAGCTAAATGTCAAGATTTGTTAAATCAAAAGCAACATATTCTAACGGCTTTTGATAACCAGTCAAACCAAGCTCAACGTGATTATCGAATTCGTTTGAATGAAACCTATTGATTGTGTTAGGTTTCTTCTAAGACAAGGACTTGCATTTCGTGGTCACGATGAATATGAAACTTCAACTATTGTTGGCATAACAAGGCTTCAATAACCAATTTTGATGATAACAAACTTATTTATCTAATTTGAAAATTGAGTGTGGTTACAAGAAATATACATTTAGCTCAATTCAAGATAAACAATAGAAGCCATGATGCATAATTCCAAACCAAGATTATTTGGCAACAAGTTTTTGGGAAACAAAGTGCAAAAAGGATTGAGACATTGAAGAGTTGAAGAGCTTGTTGTAAATTTCATTTTGTTAGGATCCTTGTATATGCTTATTATCTCTTGTTTATTACTTTGAAGCTCATAGGAATCCTAAATTTATTAAAAATGCTTTTCCTAAAAAGTTCAAACCTTTTTGGAAAATCATAAATCTGGATTTTTGATGATCCAGTCGACTGAGGCACTATATCCAGTCGATTGAACAGGCTACCAAAAATTGATTTTCAGATCTACACAAGTTCAGTGGACCGAACATATAGGTTCAGTCGACCGAAGCTTGGTTCAGTCGACCGAATGAGTCTATTCAGTCGACCGAACAGCTTAAAATTCAAACTTTTTTGAAAACGGCTAGTTTGAAAATTTTATATTTAGCACAACGGCTAGTTCGATTTTGGAGCCTATAAATAGAGGGTTTATGCTCTTGTTTTACTCACTCAATCCTCTCAAACATTCTCTCTTGCTTACTACTTCATTACTCTTCAAATTCTTGAATTTTTCATACACATTTTTAAGAGAAAAATCATTTAGTCTTTCCTCTTATGCTTCATAGTTATATACTTTTGAGAAGTGAGATTACAGCCTTATTTGTTGTACTCATTTGCTCATTCAAGGAGCGTTCTTTGTACACTTTCATATCGTTCTTCCTGTTGATTTGTATTTGAGAAAGGTAATTCTCAAAAGAGGCTAATCCGCCTACAAGGATTATGTCAACTTGAGAATGGTACATTCTCAAGAGAGGCTGCTCCGCTTAGACTAAGGAGAGAGGCTCCTCCGCCTATTAAAGAAGAGGTAGTGAAATTCTCATAGCGATTGGCTTGAGGTAAGTTGTGGAAATTGTACAAATTGTTGTGTTACTTTTCTCTTGCTTTACGTTCTTTATTATGTTGTTGTTTATGGTTAAACTACATACACACACTCTTGTATGTTATTTCTTATTCTTTATTTGTTGTTGTATTTACCTAAACAAAGAAAAATTTTAAAACTAGAAGTTGTGGAATTAATCTTATAACAAAAGTTTTTTTTGTGTGTAGTTAGGTATCTTAACAAGATTTGTATTGTCAATACATAAGGAAATTGAATATAATTTATAAGAAGGTTTTGGATCAATTAAAACATATTTGCAAGTTAAAGTTAAAAGCTACACTTGTATTTTACATTGTTAAAGCAATAAGAGTGTTGTAATTAATTGACAAAGAAGTGTACAAAAGTTTACATCTTTAAATTAAAAGGCTTTTATGTTCTCTCTTTTCACTTTGAAATTATTGTTGTATTCTTGCTTCATAATCTAGAAGTCTTACTTAAAAATATTTAAACTTGAAAGATATATTCTTGTTAAAAATAATGAAGTGTTGTATTTGTTTAAACAAGAAGTTTAATCTTTGTTCACATTTGTTCTTGAATATTTCAACACAAAATTTTTGCTTATAAATCTAAAATAAATTTATTTTTGGGAACTAAAGATCATATATTTTGAATTTAATCTAAAAAATTTTAAAATACCCAATTCACCCCCTTCTTGAGATCACACAAGTAATATCAATTGGTATCAGAGTCTAACACATTATTCTTAACAAGTTTTTGTGTAAAAGATCAAATGGCAGGTATTGGTGTATCCTTTTTTGGAGAAGGTCAGTCTTCCACACGACCTCCAATCTTTAGTGGTATAAACTACACATTTTGAAAGCAAAGAATGAGAATATTCATTCAAACTATAGATTGGAGAGCATGGAGGGTAGTTGTGCAAGTTAACTTTACTCCAACTATGACTGTAGAATGTAAACAGGTTCCTAAGTTAGAAGAAGAAATGAACGAAAATGATATGAAACAACTACAAATAAACTCTAGTGCTATGAATGCATTATATTGTGCCTTAGATGCTAATGAATATAATAGCATAATGACGTGTAAAAGTGCAAAAAAAATATGAAAAAAATTAGAAGTCACTTATGAAGGTACACAAGATGTTAAGGACTCTAGGATAGATAGATTAATCAACAAACATGAAAGTTTTAAGATACATGAAGATGAAACTATATCTAGCATGTACACTCATTTTACTCACATTATTAATTCCTTAATGCACTTGAAAAAATTTACCAATCTTATGAGTTGTTCAGGAAAGTACTCAAACTCTTGCCACCCATTTGGGAAGCTAAGGCCACAGGAGTGTTACCCCCTGTGGTGTGTGACTATTCGGATGTCTTCCCTGACGATTTGCTTGAGTTACCACCGAGCTGAGATGTTGAGTTCTCCATTGATCTTATTCTGGGAGCTACTCCTATCTCTATGCCATCGTACCATTTTGCACCGGCTGAGTTGCAAGAACTCAAGGTGCAGTTACATAAGTTGCTAGATAAGGGGTTTGTGTGGCCCAGGACATCGCCGTGGGGAGCTCCAGCTCTCTTTGCAAAGAAGAAGGATGGTTCATTACGATTGTGTATAGATTACAGGAAGTTGAACCAGGTGACGGTGAAGAATAAGTATCCGATGCCGAGGATTGACGACTTGTTTGATCAGTTGAGGGGGTCCCGTTGCTTTTCAAAGATTGACTTGAGGTCAGGGTATCATCAGCTGAGGATTAGGGATGAGGACATAGCGAAGACCGCTTTTCGGACTTACTATGGTCACTACGAGTTCCTGGTTATGCCGTTCGGTTTGACGAATGCGCTGGCTATGTTTATGGATCTGATGAACCGTATCTTCCACCCTTATCTGGATAGTTTTGTGGTTGTGTTCGTTGATGACATCCTTGTCTATTCACCCACGAGGGAGATGTATGAGGAGCATCTACATGTTGTTTTGTAGCTTCTGAGAGAACATCGCTCGTATGCGAAGTTCGAGAAGTGCGAGTTTTGGATGACGGAGGTGAGATTCCTTGGACACGTGGTGTCGAAGGAGGGGGTATCAGTGGACTCGACGAAGATTGATGCAGTGACGGATTGGCAGCGACCAAAGAATGTTTTTGAGATACGCAGTCTTCTCGGTCAGGCAGGTTATTATCGGCGGTTTGTGAAGAACTTCTCTAGGCTTGCAGCACCGATGACGCGTTTGACGCAAAAGGGAGTCACGTTTGTATGGAGCGAGTTATGTGAGTCATCCTTCCAGGAGCTGAAGCCAAGATTGACCAGTGCACCCGTGCTGATTATTCCTGAGTGAGGTTTGGATTAAACAGTGTACTGCGACGCTTCACACGAGGGTTTGGGTTGCGTTCTAATGCATGAGGGTAAGGTTGTAGCTTATGGATCTCGACAGTTGAAGACACATGAGAGGAACTACCCGACACACGATTTGGAATTGGCAACTGTGGTCTTCGCTTTGAAGACATGGCATCACTATCTCTATGGTGAGCGTTTCGAGGTCTTCTCTGATCACAAGAGCCTAAAGTACTTATTTTCGCAGAAGGACTTAAATCTTCGCCAGCGATGATGGATGGAGTTGTTGAAAGACTACGAATTCGATTTGCCATACCATTCGGGTAAGGTAAACGTCGTAGCTGATGCACTTAGTAGGAGATCTCACGGCTCATTAGCTTCAGTGGCTAAGCGAGAGTGGGTCATGCTTGGGGACGTTGGGGAGTTTGATCTGTGTCTTGGGGAGACAGTGGGAGGTGCGACCTTATATGCAGTTGCTTCACAGCTCGCTTTAGTTGCACGTGTGTTGGAAGACCAGAGGAGCGATCTGGAGGCTCAGATGATACGGGACCGCATTGCCAGTGGGACAAATACAGTAGGATGGGTGATGAGTTCAGATCAGAGTTTGAGGCTGGTAGGGCGATTATTTATGCCAAAGTCGTGCCGTGCTGAGGTGCTACATGAGTTTCATCAATCACGTCTTGCAGTGCATCCGGGAGGCACGAAGATGTATCACGATTTACGCCGTCAGTTCTGGTGGACGGGAATGAAGAGGGATGTGATCTGATTCGTCTCTCATTGCTTTACTTGTCAGCAAGTGAAGGTAGAGCACCAGAGGCCAATATGATTATTACAGTTGTTGCCTATATCTGAGTGGAAGTGGGAGAATGTCATTATGAATTTTGTATCAGGACTTCCACGCTTGCCGCGGGCACATGATGCTGTTTGGGTTGTAGTGGATAAGGTATCGTAGTCAGCACATTTTCTTCCCATTTGAGTGAGAGACTCAGTGGACAGATTGAGCATATTGTACATTTAGGAGATAGTCCGACTACACGAAGGACTGGTGACTATTGTTTCTAATCGAGACCTGCGCTTTACATTGCGTTTTTGGCAGAGTCTTTAGGTGGCTTTGGGGACGAGCTTGACTCTTAGTACAGCTTTTCATCCTCAGACCGATGGTCAATCTGAGAGGATCGTTCAAATTTTAGAAGACATGCTGAGAGGCTGTGTGCTTGATTTTTGGGGTTCTTGGGAGGATCATCTATCAATGGCAGAGTTTGCATACAACAACAACTATAAGTCCAGTATCGGAATGGCACCGTATGAGGCTCTATATGGTAGGCCCCGTAAATTGCCTGTTTGTTGGACAGAGGTGGGAGAGACCGCTATTTTGGGACCCGATCTAGTACGGGAAACGACCGAGGTGATTACAATGATTCGTCAGCGACTGGTGACAGCTAAGAGCCACCAGAAGAGTTATGCTGATCAGAGAAGGAGACCGTTAGAGTTTGCAGTGGGAGATCTTGTGTTTTTGAAGGTCTCGCCACAGAGAGGATTGATGAGATTTGGTCGTAGTAGGAAGCTATCACCACATTTTATCGAACTATTTGAGATCCTGAAAAGGATTGGGGTGGTGGCATATCTTCTGGCCTTGCCGCCTCAGTTAGCATCTGTACACAACGACTTTCACGTTTTTATGCTTCAGAGGTATGACCCGAATTCGTCTTATGTGCTGGATTGGACTGAGTTACGAGTTGATGAGGATATCACGTATGAGGAGCGCCCAGTGAAGATTTTGGATACGAAGAAACAGGTGTTGCGGGGGAGAACGATTGCTTATGTCAAAGTTCTATGGCTTCATCACGAGGTTGAGGAAGCGACTTGGGAGCTTGAGTCTGGGGTTCGTGAGAGATACCTGAAGTTGTTCACCTCGTGACCTTGTAGTGAATTTCGGGGGCAAAATTCCTTAAGGGGGAAAAGTTGTGACACCATGTACCGTTACTTTTTGATTTATATGCATATTTCGTGTTTTTAGTCATGTTTTTGCGTTTTTGCTTTAATATGCATATATGTGTTTCAATGCATGTTTTGGTTAATCTGAGCATGCGGGGTTGTTTCTCGGGGTTGTAGGGAGTTCCTGTGCGAATTTTAAAAATTTAAAAAAAAATATATATTTTGGAGGTTTATAACTATTTGGAGTTAAATATTTTCAAAAGATATTTTTAAAACTTAACTCCTAAGTTTTCTCTATATTCTCTCTACCTTCTCTCTAACTTCTTGGGGGCCCAGGACTCGATGTTTAATGATCCAACAGCGGATCCTTGATATTGGCATCGTGGTCTACGCATCCATCCGGATGGATTTTGTTTTCGACGAAGCTTAAATTTGTACGTAGATCGAGGCGTCGGGTTTTTTACCCAACGAGGTAGGATCTCAGATTCTACTGCTGTATAAGGGTTGCATATGTAATCTTATGTGTTTTCACCGTATAAATTGCATAAAAATCATCTTTGTTTCAAAGTTAGGGTTTTCGGTTTAAAAACTCATTTCGGCGTTTCAGTTGGATGAAATCGGGTGTTGGATGTTTCTTTTGAGGTTTTGTGATAGTCCTAAGCTAAGGTATGCTTGTAGATATCAAAAATATGAGTTTGGAGGCTTGATTTGATATTTGAAATCACAAAATCCTAGCTAAAAACGTTTTATGGACAAGTTCAGTCGATTGGACCCATGAGTTCAGTCGACTAGATCTTGAGTTGGGAGGTTCAGTCAACTGGACTCGAGGGGTCAGTCGACTGAAATGTTCTCTGTTCAAAAATGGTGTTTTTCCAGAAGGTTTTTCAGTCGACTGGGGAGGAGTCTAGTTGACTGAAATGGTGGTTGTTTTCTTTGGCTTTTGGTGGTTCCTTTGGGAAAAAGGGTTGGGTTTCTTTTGTGAAAAAGGAGGGGTTTTGATGAAAAACGTGTTCATTGGAGGTTTGGAGCTAACCCTTGGGGTTGACCCTCGCTTCCCAAAATATTTTCATAAAATGTGTATGTTTTTACATATTTTAGTTTGATCTCCATGGTTTCATGGATTGGATCTCATGCTTATACATGCATTGTATAACTGCTTTTGGGAAAAATATTTTGAATATGTTTTGTTTTGGTCTCCTGGTGATGGATGGATATATGTACATGTATAATGTACCAATTTGAGAAATGTTTTTAGAAGATTATCTAGATGTATCGGGATGACGTGTGCTTGGCATGAGTATTTCTCGGTGTAAGTCCAAAAACGTAGGTACTTGGTCCTTCGGGTTAGACCCCGTAAATTGAGGCGGATGGGTATTCAACTCCCTCGGGGTTGTACCTGTAAATTGAGTTGTTTATCGTTGTGCTCCGTATAGAACTTGTGTGTATCTAACCGGTCCCATGATGTATGGGGATTAGATACTGGACATGGGTCTACAATTGTTACCTTTATACCCTTGTGATTGAGTCGGTACATAGAATCGTACTCTTCTATTCCGTGATGGTACATTCTGCGAGGGAACAATGTTTTGATTACTATTTTTCCTTAACTTCAGTGGTTTATTTGCATTTGTTGCATAACCTGGTTTGAAGGATGAAAACATGGTTTTATAAAATAAAACTATTTTGGGAGACTTGTGTAGTCTGATGGGAAAACATGGGAGTTTTGGATGGAAAACCTGTTTTGGTTTCGTGGTTGAGTTCGCTCCCACCATGTAATTGCATATTTCTTCTTTACAGTTTATTATCTATTTCTATTGGGTTTCGGCTCACGGGTGAGAATTTTCTGTAAAACCATTTTCAGGTGATGATGTGGATGAGTAGCTTGGTGGTGCTCGTGGCGGCGGAAAGCTTTTATAGTTTTCCTTTTTTTTGTGTATGTTTGTTCATGAAAGCAGGTTTTGTACGCCATGAGGCGATATATATTATACGCATGTTAAACTGTTGTCTTTTATTTATGAGAGATAATTTTGTTCGGCATTCCCTTGGTTTCAACAGGTGGTTCTAATGTATGAAAACCTATATTTTCCTATAAAGTGGATGTTTGGTGGATTTTCACGTGACCCCGAATTTTGGGGCGTGACAAGTAAAGCGGATGGAACAATCATTGGGGTTTGGTGAAAGGTCTTGGGAAAGATTTGCATAAAACAATTTAGTGATTTGGGGATAAACGCCTTTACATTGATAGAAAACAACGAGTCCCCAACCAAGTCTAGATATGCGTCTTATAACATTTGGAAAGTAAGAATCTACAAAGTGCATATTTAAATTTTTACCAAAAATCGGTTCAAGAGATTGTAGATGATGTTTGTAGAGAATCTCGGCTTTGGTTGAGGAGAAGCAACTGTCATGCTTGTTGGTTGAATCATCTCGAGCAATCGGTTTCCCTTTTATGCCTCTAACCCTAGGTGCCATGAGTGAGGGATTTTGAGAGATTGTAAATGTAAGGTTTTTGAGAGGGTGTTAGATGGTGTGAAAGAGAGGGAAATGGAGCCTTTCTCAAGCCAAAATAAGCTAATTTCGTGCCCTAGGAGAGAGAAACCGAGAGATAAAAAATGAAATAATAGGGGTTTAAATGCAGTTCGGCTTTTCAATTTTTCAAAATCCCCGAAGGTTCGGTTGACAGAACTGCTGGGTTCGGTCGATTGAACTTTGAAAAATTGGTTTAGTCGACTGGGAAACGGGCCTCAGCCGACTGAACATGGTGTTTTGACAGCTTTTTGAGTTTTAGCAAATTTGAGAGGAACAATATTAATTTTTACTTAAAAATATTCTTAAATAAAGATTATACAACCTCACGTATATGTATTAGACCCAATTCTCTTCTAATTATAATGAATCGATCCTCATTGAGGGGTTTAGTAAATATATCTGCCCATTGTTTACTAGTGCTTACAAACTCAAAAAATATAACCTTTTTGAACATGATCACGAAGAAAATGATGTGGTATTTCAATATATTTTGTTCGTGAATGCAAAATTGAATTTTTAGATATGTTTATCGCACTTTTGTTATCACACTTAATTGGCACAACATCGTATTTTAATTTAAAATTATTAAGTTGTTGTTTCATATATAAAATTTGTGCACAACAACTACCCGCAGCCATATATTCGGCTTTAGCGGTAGATAAAGCAACTGAATTTTGTTTCTTTGAAAACCAAGAGACAAGAGATTTTCCTAAGAAATGACATGTTCCACTAGTGCTTTTACGATCAATTGTGCAACCAGCAAAGTCAGCATTAAAATAACTTATCATTTCAAAATATGTAAATTTTAGATTTCATAAGCCTATATCTACTGTGCCAACCAAATATCTTAATATTCTTTTTACAGCAATTAAATGTGATTCTTTAGGACATGCTTGATAACGTGCACATATACATACGCTAAACGTTATGTCAGGCCTACTTGCAGTTAAATAAAGTAAACTACCTATCATACCTCGGTAGAGCTTAGTATCTACCGGTGTTCCTTGCTCATCTTTGTCAAGTTTAGTTGAGGGACTCATTGGAGTACCCAAAACTTTACCATTTTCCATTTGGAAGTGCTTGAGCAGCTCTCGTACGTACTTTAATTGTTTGATGAAGGTTCCATTATTTGCTTGCTTGATTTGGAGTCTAAGAATGAAGGTGAGCTCTCCCATTATGCTCATCTCAAACTCCTTTTGCATGCACATTGAAAATTTCTTACACAAAATCTCATTAGTAGCCCCAAAAATGATATCATCTATGTATTTTTGAACAATGAGCATATCTTCTTTGTTAGTCTCAGTAAATAAGGTTGTGTCAATTTTTCCTCTAATAAAATCATTTTCTAGCAAAAAGTTACTTAGCCTTTCATACCAAGCCCGAGGAGCTTGTTTTAGACCATACAATGCTTTTGTTAATTTGAAAACGTGGTTTGGATAAATGTGATCTTCAAAACCAGGTGGTTGTTCAATAAACACTTCCTTATTTATCAAGCCATTTAAGAATGCACTTTTTACATTCATTTGGAAGAGTTTGAAGTTCTTATATGATGCGTATGCTAATAACATTCGAATGGCTTCTATCCTAGCTACGGGTGCATATGTTTCTTCAAAATTAATTCCTTGTTCTTGATTATATCCTTGTGCTACTAACCTAGTCTTGTTTCGGACAACAATACTATTTTCATCCTTTTTATTTCTAAAAACCCATTTAGTTCCAATGATTGTATTATCTTTAGGCCTATGAACTAAATTTCAAACTTTATTTTCTTTTAAATTGATTTAATTTGTCTTGCATAGCCATTACCCAAGATTCATCTTCTAAAATTTCATTTATATTTTTAGGTTCTTCTTGTGAAAGAAATGCAATATGATCACAAATATTTTTTAATGAAGAATGAGTACTTACACCTCGTGAAGGTTCACCTATGATTTGTTCCATAGGATGATCCATCACTGTTTTCCATTCTTTTGGTAGATCAATATGTTCATCATCAACTTTGTTGCTTTTACCTTCGTCCTCCTTGATTTTTATTTTTTTCATTCCTTTATAAATGTCTAAATCATCATCAACTGGAAACTTAGAAATAAAATGGTTAGTTTCATCAAAAGTAATATGAATGGACTCTACTAATGTCATAGTTCTTTTATTATACACCCTATAAGCTTTACTATTAGTGGCATATCTAAGAAATTTTTTTTCATCGAATTTAGATTCAAAATTTTCCAATTCATTTTTATCATTTAAAATAAAACATTTACATCAAAAAACATGAAAGTAAGAAATGTTGGACTTTCTACCATTCCATAGCTCATAAAGAGTTTTATTTAAATGATATCTTATAAAAACTCGGTTCATTATATAGCAAGCAGTGTTAACATGGAACGTGCCAAAAATAATTAAAAATTTTGTATTCAATTAACATGGAACGTGCCATTTCTTGTAAAGATCTATTTTTTCTCTCTACAATCCCATTTTGTTGAGGAGTTCGAGGTGCAGAAAAATTATGAGA
>JAOTRH010185580.1:0-11829 GCA_034768845.1 Heliamphora exappendiculata | reverse complement strand
ATTTATAGTTTAACTTAAAAACTTATTATTATAATTTTAATACATTAGTTTATAATATATAAATTAATAAACTTTAAATTTACAGTATAATATAATAAACTTTAAATTTATAAGTTTTAAGTTAATATATTAACTACTACTAATAAAATAGTAAACTAAAATTATATTATAAATTTATAAATTAAATAACTATAAAAGTAATAAAAATACAAATTAAACACATAAAAAACTCCAAAAAATCAAGGCCTCCCAAAGCTCGCCCAAAAGCACTGGTCCGAGGCCCGAGACTGTAGCCAAAGCCCAATCGCTTTTATCTCTAAGGTCTGGGCTAATCTCCCGACAAAAAGCTCGGCTTGACCCGGACCGAAAATTTAACAACAGTCCGGCGGGCCTATGCTGGGCTTGGCTCGCCCGAATCACAGTCGAGCCGAACCAAAATTACACTCTTAGAGCACATCTATATGTGCAATGAATATTAACGATCACTGAAAACATGGTTAGGTGATGCTACAAGTTCTTTTGTGCGTTACATAATTATATGAGTTTTTATTAAGATTGACTCAAAATTAATTTTCGTAGATTAAATTTGTGAGTATCAAATTTAAAAATTCTTAATCAATCAATGGTATTAAAAGATAAAAAAAACTAAATGATATTAGGTTTTATAAATCACATAAAAATCACCTTGGTGATTTTTTTTGGTAATTAATTTATTGAGTTGAATTTTAATTGAAATTCAATTAAAACCTATTTGCATGGGGTTTACGCACTAAAAATCTTAAAACACATAGTGAGTGAGGCACAACGTGAAAATACACGAGAGATACTCACAGGTTGAGACTAAAGAGTGTAAAGAAAGTGTCAAATACATTAGAGTAAGGTTCAAATTTAGAGATCATAGAGTGTAGAACTAATTTTTGTAATCTTTATTAATAATGATGAATTATTCCTATTTGTTTTTTCGTAGAGGTAAACTGTTGGTCAAACTACGTATATCTTATATTCTTTTTGTAGTTGTTTTTATTTTTTATTTAATTTATATAAATCATAGCTTACAATGATTTTTTCATTATCCAATCAAATTTTATTTTGAAAATGTGTACCTTAAATTTTAACATTTTTTTGTATTTAAAATTATATAATTATGTGAATCTCAACAAAATTTATAACATCACGGTCGAATATGTTTTTCATGTGCATCTAGCCTTGCATATTTTGACTGTGAAAATTTACAATTTATTTTGATTGTGAAAATTTGCAATTTATTGCGATGGCAAGTTTTTAAAAACGATTCTAATATTAAAGTAGGAGATAAGTTTTTTTTTTTTTTAATCAAAATTACAAAAATAAAAAAAATAAAAAAAATTCGAACCGCTAACTAATGAAGAATTTATATTAAAATTATGAAGCAAAAAGTAATTCCTCACAAGACGGAAAACGAAAAAAGAAAACAAGTAAAGTAATAAATATTCTTTATTCAAAGGGCGTCGTGGGCCTTGGTATCTGTGCCAAGTTGTCCCACAAGTGCGGGGCGGTGGGCCGCCGACCAACGCCACGTGGAGGATGGAAGGGCCCCACGCTCACCGGCACCGACTTCCTGGAATCCCATACTTCTGCGGAGAAGACGAAGGATTAACCGATAAAGGAAAGACGAGGCACGTGGGAGATCAATGAGGTGGCACGTGGAAGTTGAAATGCGTGCTTGGCAAGCAATCTGTGTTTTGATGACCAAAAACCCATGGCCACGTGTAAGCTTGAACTGAATCTACTAGAATAACTTCTAACGGTTGGCTTCAACTACTTCACGCTGCAGCTAACTACCACTGTACACATAATTTAGCTGTGTTTGGTTTAATTTTTTTAAAATATTTTTTAAATTTTTTGCTTTTTTAATAAAAATAAATATAAAAAAAAATAAAAAAAAAGCTAATTAAAGCTAAATAATTGAACATTTTAAAAAGTTTTTAAACAAAAAAATTTAAAAAAAAAAAACTAAACCAAACATAGGCTCATTTAGTCTCTTGTAAATTTCAAAAATTATTTTTATCAATGTAATAATTTAAGTTGATCAATGATAGCCCCTAATAAATTATATTTGTCTTTAAAAAAATTGAGATTTTTTAAACAACACAAACCGTCCATTTTTTTTGACAAATGTAATTTATTTACAAAGGTTACAAATTTTAACCAATTTTTTATTATTATAAATAATGTATTCAACAAAACTTATATAACCAACAATTTATATAAGCTACTTACTCAAAAAATTGGGCCAAATGACCCAAATGCACATTTTCCGGGATTCGAGAAGGTACTGCCCCTAAGTGTTCCAAGCATGATACATTTTGGTTGAAAATATATTTTTATGATTAAATTTGTTCATTATTTAGAGTTCGTTGAATTTGTTATTCATGTAAAAACTTATATTGATACGATACATGTAGCTAAATAATTGAGTAACATTTGTTTAATAATTTTTTAAAAAAAATTATAATTTTTATTTATTTATTTATAAAATAATACGAGGACATTTTACTCCAGTCATAGATATCGAATCAATATAAATTTTTATATGAATAACTAATTTTACGTAATAAACGAATTTAATCATAAAAAATATACTCCCAAGCCAATCCCAAATAAGGCACAACACACACTCACAGCACCTCAGGCAGCACCATCCCCGAACTCCATTTGCAGTGTGGTCTGTCAACTGGTAACAATTCTTTTGTTTTTTCCTAAAGCGGATACAACAAACAGGGGTCAGCTGTCACGTGCACTTCCGCGTCTGCCGGAATTGGGGAAGAACACCTGAGGAGATGTGGGGATTTAATTTGGAGACATTTGGATTCATAAATTAAATTTTAATTTCATCATATTAGTTATTTTGCGTTTGTATTACGAGATTTAGATTAATGACTCATTTAGTATTTTAGATGAGATTGAATAAAATAAAAAAATAAATAATATTATGGGTTTCATACATTTTTTTTAATACCAAGAGATTACGAAATAAATTATGTGTACAATAAAAAATTTAATTCATATTTAGTTAGAGTGAAATATAGAATGGGATATAATTTATAGAGTTAGTTTTGACCGTTAAATAAAGAAAGAAGATAATTTGAAATCTAATACTAGTAATACCACGGAACACTGGTATTATTAATACTATGAATGTGGTATTAGTAATCCGATATTCACTGAATTATTAGTCTTAATATCCCTATACAAATGCAAATAAGGAATTAAGAGTTTAAAGAGACAAAAACTAAACATGTGGACCCACTTATTTATAGTATTAATAATAGGGCGATTTTGGGTTAGGTCCCATTTCGAAGACTTATATTTCAATAAGTCTCACTTAGATATTATATTATATTAAGTACTTATTTTATATTTTTTATACAAAAATTACTCATAATATAGCATACACTATCTACTACCACCAACATTACTCTCTATTACCACAACTGCTGCCACAATTGCCGCCTTCGCCGCCACCACTATTACCACCACCACCACCAGATTCGTTGAAAATAGATAAAAAATTAAAAAATTTGCGTTCCAGATCTGAAATGTCTCATTTGTTATGAATAACTTATTCTAATTCTGGATCTAAAAATGAGACATTATTATCAAATGTTTTATTTGTTATAAAATGTCTTGAAACATTTCTTAAACAAATGAGACATTTTATGTAAATGAGAGATTTTTTAAATAAATATGAAATGTCTTATTATTTTTGAAAAAATAAGACATTTATTATTTTTAAAATAAAACATTAATCACCACCACCACCACTACCAAATACCACTAGTAACGTTGTCATCATCCCGCCTCACCTCGCCGTCGTCCAGCATCGCCATAGTCATCGATCGACCCTGTGTTGTCGATCAGCATTGTTGTCATCTCTGCCGGTATCGTCGAGTTAAAAAATTATTTTTAACCGTTAAATAAAAAGAGAATATAACATGAAGGGAAACAAATAATTCCAAGAGAAAAAATAAGATAAATAATCCCGTAAATACAAAATGTGTTAGTCCCTCGTACAGGGGATAGTAACATAGTCATAAATACAATACCATAGTGTACATATTTTTTTATTAGTATGATATGTACTAGTACCGGTCAAATACCGGATATTATTTTAAATTTATCGCTATAAAATATTATATATATATTTTTTTAAAACATATTGTTCAACAATAAATATAACATAAATATTTATCTAACATAGTATTTTAATTAATTATTCTAAATTAATTTTCACATTATTTATAAAGAAATAGCTAACTTGAAAAGATATAAATTTAGCATTTAAAATTTCTAATAATGAATTAATATTGATTAGCTTTACAACTCTTTATTTATTTTATATTTCAAGCTTGAATTAGAATATAGAGCCTCATAATAAATTAATATGAATAACATGAGCTATCCCATAACAAAATCAGTTATTGCTAATACATTCTTATAAAAAAGTACAAACCAAAAAAAATGATTTTTTTTATAAAGATTTTATTTTTTAAAAAATAATTATGAACCGACACGTATATAATATTTTTCGGTACAAATCAGTACAAGCCAATATTATCTTAGTACGTCTCGTACATACTAATATTTTAATCGATACAAAAATAAGTAATTAGCGTACCCATTTTGCTCTAAGCCAATACATATCAGACGGTACCAACCAGCATGGTACGATACTAACAATTATCGATTTAAGCTCAATCCGACAAACTAAATGGGAGACTAGTAATTTGAAGACATAAATTCTTATAATGTGAGTTTCACATATTTTTTAAACTACTCCAATCGCGTTCATAAGAACAAACATGAGTTATATGTATTGTGAATTTTACATGCATATAAATAGCTAATATTATTTTCCCTAGTTAAGTTTTGTGTACTTGGAAGGGTTGTTTGTTGTGTTTTTTTTTTTCAAATGCAATGTTCATTCTTTTCAATATTTTTTTTTTGAAAAAAAAAATATTTCCACTTGTAAAGGGAGGCGGCTCACCAACTTTTGCCACCTTGTTTGTGGGATCATTAGACACTGTGAAACCTCAACCGTAACAAGCAAGTTATTATCTATATATAAATATTACCGTCCAAGAAAAATCACTTTATTATGTATATATAGTACCACAGTTTAATAATAAATATATTAAATGTGTGTCTTGTATTATATCAAATCTCTATATAATTAAATTTACAAAATCTGTTAAAGAAAATTTATTAATTCTACATTAGGTATTAGTAAATTTTTTCTTTGTCTAATCATATTTTCCCCCTTTCAATAAAAGTTGTTTACGGGGATTTTCTTAATTTTGAGAATGAGAAGAAAAAGAGAAAAAGTAAGAATAGCAACGGGACAACGTGAAACCGGATAATACATTTTTTGTCTTTGATCCCCGTTTAATATTAATTTTTCCGTTTGCAACACTTTTTCAGTAGAAAAACCTTTGGCCAATCGGGCTTTTTAATCCCTGGTAAGTGAGTTATGTGTACCAGTTTCATTCCCAAAACCAAACAGTAATTGTGAATTATATACCGAGGTAATCTTATAACAAAAAAATGTGAGAAAAAACCAACCCTATAAAAGCAAATTATCCTCTTAAAAGAGTGGGTACCGATAAGGTTGATTACAATTGCCATCTTATAGAGAAGAGAAAATAAGTGAAAGAAGTAAAATATTCTCTTAGTTGATTAGTTACAAAAATAAGAAAGCAAATTCGTATATTTCCACCCCCTCCTCCCAAAAAAAAGAAACATTTTCTCGATTGTTCATCCAAGAAAATAAAAAGAGAGAATAAGTAGGTAGGTACAAGTAATTTTCTCTCCTTCGTTTTTCTCTCACTTAAGACATAAAGATCTAGTAACGGCAAAATCTTAAATTTTTTTGATCAAACAATGGATTCTGATTGGAGAGAAGAGAGTACAATACTCTGCTTGTCCTTTTTTATTTAGAGGTTGTTTGTTAAAAAATATTTTTGAACTTCCAAAATATAACTCAACAAAAGAGTTTAAAAATATAAATAAATGTGCTTATAGTTTTTAGTTTGTACACTTTTTTTTTTAATTTTAAATTAACAAATATAAATTATACTGCTTAAAATCACAATTCTACAGTTATAACAAACATTTGTAATTTTTATTTAAAATCATAATCACATCTTTTCAGTTATAATTTATGAGTAAAAAATTTATTTACACCAAACACCTCTTCTAGGCATCTTATTATTGGCCCAAGATCTGATTCACCCACTTCCAAATCCCTGATGAGAATCTCTCCATCTGCAATTTCCTGCTTGCATTCTCTCGAGCCTCTGCTTGAGCTGGGGTTTCTTGCTCAACTGTTCCTTGTGCTGCAATTCCAGTGGCATTTGTAGGAATCAACATGAACTTAGGTTATGTTTGGATCTATGATTTACATAGCAAAATTAAAGGAAAGGGAAAAGATACAGAACAAAATAAGGAAGAAGGGCGGTTTAAAGCCGCTTCTCTCAAGAGTCAAGACTGAGTGAGTCCATAAAATAGATGGTTTAAACTTAAATAGGTAATTGTAATCCAATATTGTCTGTTTTATTTAAAAAAATGCAATTTTTTCATGTATTTATTAGTATTTGATTAAGTTGAATTTTGCAAAATTGATTTTCTCTGCAAGACCTACGAGATATATGGTTCGAATATCGTTGCAAATCCACTCTAGACCCACAAATAAAGTCTTGAGGGGAGTGCTTAACCCAAAGTGATAGACCTTTTTGGCTTTTAGTAAAAAAACTAAACCATTTTAATCTTAAAAACATGAACTTAAAGTTGGCTTCAATCAGAACTGGTTTAAAGTCATGGGTAGCCAATCAAGTTTCTAGCTTTTGGGCTTTGAGTTCAAAAGGCAAAAAAAGCAAAAAAGCAAAAAAGCTCGGCCTTAAAGCTTGGTCACTAAAAATCCTTCAGTTTTTCCTGACAAATTCAAAATCCAAACACAACCTTAACTAATTAGAGATCACACTGAGGTGAGAGTCATTACCATTTCTTTGATGGTGTGGAGCTTCTTGTTTCAGCTGCTTGTTGAAGGCCTTGGCTGCCATGAAAACATTTTTAGGTCTTTCCCAGCCCTGTCCAAATATGCCATACCCTTCTTTAGGTTGAGGCTGAATCAGAAGCTCCAGCACTGCCAACTCTTCTCTTTCCACCCAATGGATGCAATTCACTGGACATGAATCAACTGAAACCTACAAATTCTTGCAAGTCATTTCTATTTTAGAAAAGAAATTTGACCATATCCTTGTTCTTTTTTTTTTCCCCAGTATTTCATCCCAATAAATACGAATAGTTCTACGAAAGAGGCATGTCATGTCATGTCGTGTCAGACACCAATACTCTTTAAACCCCCCTAGAAATGTGTCCAACACTAGTACGCGTGGCTTGATTAAAAATTTAAATTATAATTTCAGACACTTTCTCATTTCGATGACAATTTTTGAACTCGTCAAACACATTTTATGTAACGAATCTCTTCACAATTACAATATTTTACATTTTTCAAAACGCACGGTATGCACACAAAATATGTTTTGTAACATTTATAAAATGAAATACGAGTTTTTAATTTAATTATTAATATATTACATGTTTTTATTACTTTTTAATAAATTATTCATATGATTGACATATAATAAATAAATATTATATATATAACGCCTCATACGTGTCGTGCCCTATATTTTTAGAAAATCAATGTGTCAGCGTGCTCGTTTCGTGCCACATATTCATGTCCATGCTACTTAGATCTTGTTCCAACTTCAAATTAAAAAGGTATGCGCGCTAGATGCTGTGTTTAAAAAAAAATCTTGACAGATCCGATCTGAATATGAATTCAAATATGGCCATTGACAAAACAAAAATAGCGAAAAAAAAAGATTCATGCAACTAACTCAAATTGATTGGGACTCGAAGCTTGATTTGGTTTGATTTGTAAACGATGGAATGTTGAAATTGTAGGGGAATGTTACCTCTATTTTTCTGTCATCATCTCCGTACTGAATTTTGACTCGTGCACATCCAAGAGCTTCATCCATCATGAAGGTGTTACTTGCATGGTGGACACATTCTCTGCACCCTGCACCCAGTTTTAGAAGTCTCAAAACTCAGAGATGGAAACCCCCAAGCTACGAGGCAATAGATCTCCTTTCTCCCTCCCTATTCCATTCTGTCTCATGGATTATCTCAACGTAAAGTAAACTAAAGGGACTGAAAAAGTTAACTGATTGGGTACGTTGCACCGAATAGTATGAACTTGGCGAACATATGTTGCACGGACATAAGTGCCAACTAATGGCGACATTCAGGCCTGGTTAGCCAAGGTCAACGTCATTGAGGGAATTCCAACCATGTCATCTCAATCACAGAGAAATGAAAGTAATGAATGTCCCAGGATTTTGGGAACATAGGAGGTAAAGTCAAATCTCAATGCTTAAGTGTACGATATACCATATATCGAGCCTTATAAATAGAGAAGTATGCTATTTTGGCTTGCTAAGACTCTGTCCATTTGAATACTTAGTTCTCACCAAACATCATTTCCTAACTTCATCATTGAAGAATAATTCATCATCAAAGTGCTAGTCTGGCCACCTCGGCCGGATAACACTAGCGGTGTTCTTTTTTCTCAGACAAATATTCTGTTTGGTACAGTTCACGACGACTGCTCTAAGCAGTCCTTTTCCATTTTCCAAGATTGTTGTTCTTACAGTTACCAAAATCTTAAACATCCCACTATGTTCCATTTTGCAACGAAGTATGGGATAGAGAGGGGGGAAGATATGAAGTTGGTCGACCAAAAAAGTTCACTTTTGGGAAAACAATTAAAAATAAATTAATTGGATAATCCTAACAAGAAATCTCTCCATCAAGGGAGAATTGGAAAGATGACCTATGCAAGCATTTTCATCAACAAACAGAGCTTGGGGTCTCAATGGGCCTTTCCACGAGCTGTGTCCCAAGTCAGGAATATTTCTCCCAAAACTGACTCTTAGTTGGCCAATAGAAGCATCATATTCTCTCCTGAGATCCCCTCTTATCAGCACCTTATAAGCCTCGTTCAGCATCAGGGTATGCTGATGACCCTGAAACAAAGATAGAAATCCTTAATTTTTTAGAATAACAGCTATTGGGTTAGAATATAGCAAATTGTAAGCAGAATGGATGAGACAAGATCAATGAGAGACGAAGGTAAAAAATAAGAACAAATAACAAAACATAATACTCAATTACGTGGTTCACCTAATAAGCGTTACGTCCATGGCAGCTGTAAAGTTTTTATTATAACGAAATAATAAGAGGTTACATCGGAATTTCTCAAAGCTACAAGTTGGATCCGCAACCGTGTGGCTTAGTGTACAATACTTATCAGCCTCTATACAACTTTAACAGGTTGAATATACAAGGAAAAAAGTGGTTTTATGATGGTCTTGTAATCACTCTTAACCTGAGAAATTTGTCATGGGAGGTTCTAAATACACAATCTAATTTGTTGAGTTCGCTCACTTATTTTTAAACATACAAATATTTATGCATTATATACAAGCATTTCAATGGTTTTAATTATGTATAAAAGAAGTATTTATATATACAAGTATTTCAAATATTTGGGAACTGGTGATCACATAGAAAAGGAAAAAGTATCTTCATTTATTTTTGCTTTTACTTTTTCTCAACTATTCTTCAATACATAGCATTATAGGAAAAGACCAAAAAAACAGAATCAACCAAAAGAAAAGGCACATATATTAGCATGTCCAGAGCTTAAAAGCATAATATAAATTAAATCAAAAGAAAAAGAGTGGACCTTCTGGCCTGCAATATCTGGGTGATATTTCTTTTGCAACTTTCTATAGGCTTCTTTGATTTCTCGGGCGGTTGAATCAACAGGAACTCCAAGCAACTCATAGTAGTTCTTATTTGTCCTTAATCTTTCCCCAATCCCCTTCCGACATTTGATCACTGTACATCTCCGTCTACACCGCCTTTCCAACATACGAACCAATGAGAGACAATATATATATATATATATATATATTGATGTTTAATCACTAATTCAGAAGCACAATCATGTCCACTAAAGAGAAAATCATATAAGAACTTACGTGGTTTGACATAATTTACCTACGTTTATGAATGAGAGAGATAATCTACTATATTCCGATATTATACATGAGACCTAAAACTCAAGCTTTGAAATACATTACATTTTTTTGTTCACCCTAATGCTCTGGTATTTTTTTTAATCTTTTCCCACATATTTGTCTTTTTAATTTACTCTTTACACATCTATTAGAACTCTTAAGAACTCATTTGATAATCGGTAAAAGTTGAGTAAAATTAATAACGAGGTGTGATTAGTATAAAGATTTGTGAATGATGTTGGATTAGTAAAGAGGCCAAATTAGTTTTCTCACATTTGATTTGTTTCCGATTAGACAATTAACTAAATTATAACTAGTTTGATTTTTACGCATGGAATTGGATTAAATTTATAAATTTTTAATTTTATCCCTATATTAAATAAATACTTTTTCCTCAAATTCATTGGCGGGTATTAGTAATACCGGCGGCGGGTATTAGTAATACCCAATTTTGGTGAGATTAGTAGTCCAAGGAACTATTAGTCCAACCCATTTTAAAACAATGAAACAAATGATTAATAAGTCCACAAGATTAACAATTCAATCCCACGCCCGATACCTATCATCAAACAAGGCCTAAGAGTCTTATTTTAAATAGGCAAACCCTAGGAACTATATTTCCCATATAATTATAGAACTCTACTTTGTTTATGAATTAATGACTCTAGCTCGAACCAAGCACATATAAATAAAATCATGATTATACAATTTCAGCACAAATACACACAGTATATATATATATATATATATATAGAGAGAGAGAGAGAGAGAGAGAGAGAGAGAGAGAGAGAGAGAGAGAGAGAGAGAGTACGATTGCCGGTTGCTCCGTTGAAGGTGAAGTTGTGAATGAGATTACCTGGAATCGGAGTTCGGATGGAAATGGTGAACTTGAAAGTGATTTGGCACCGGGAATCGTTGAATCGAAACTACGAAGCCCAGCATATCTCTTGGTTTTTGGCCCGGTTGCTTGCTCCGATCTAATACAAGTTCAGACGTTCCGTTTCGAGGAAGAGTCGATCTTGATATTTTTGGGGGGCTCTGGTGATCTTGATATTTTTGTTTCGGTGGAATATGACATTTGGCAAATTATTGGTACTTTACACAATTACGAAGGCAAACCACGTTGGATTTTCTACAATTTAAAATTTAGAGCCGTGCTAACGATGAAATTGATCTTTTTGCTAGGAGTATAGGATCTTATGGGTTGTAATACCGGGATTTAGCCAAATGTTTTAGAAAAAGAAAGGTTTTTATTGTGCAATGTTATAAATAAAAATTTTAACGCATAAAATATAATTATGTAATTATTTTTAAAAATATTTTATAAATAAATAAATATATTTATTTTACATAATAAATAAATAAATATATTTATTTGATATTTATTTATTTAATATATAAATAGATAAATTTATTTATTTATTTATTTATATATAATAGATAAATTTATCTGCTTGCATATCAATACAAATAATGTAAATAGATAAATTTATATGTATTTTTTATACGTGTATTTAATAAGACATATATGGTATTTTTTTTAAATGACCTTACAGATTAAAATTTTAATGATGATAGATCTTATTCGTTAAAAAATCTTATATTAAATAAAAAACAGTAAACGACCTATAAATTA
>JAOTRH010185569.1:0-11829 GCA_034768845.1 Heliamphora exappendiculata | reverse complement strand
CCCCCTTTTCTTCCTCACTCTCTCCCTCGTCCAACTATAAACCAGCGCCTCTCTCATTCTCCCTCTAGGCATCTATTGAAACCACCGTCAACCACTATAACATCCACCGCCCATTGTCCAAAACCTCCAACGTCGTTACTACCACCGCCAATCGTTGCAACCACCATCGATCCACACCAGTAAACTCTTTCTCCCCTTTTCTCACTCTTATAGGCAAATTGGGTTGATTAAACTGTCTTTCACTCGTCCATTGCCAAATCTCTCTCTCTCTCTCTCCATTTCAAGACAGTGTTGCTGTGACCACAATTGGGTTTTGCATTTGTTGCATATTTGTTGTCCAAATCAATCATGAACTAACAACCTCTACATGCACGATGGCTCAAAATCTAAAATTGCGAAGAGATTTGATTTCTTTTCGTTTTGTCCTTTTCCACGTCTTACCCTTTCGTTTTATTTTTTGTTGTTTTGTTATGCATTTCACTCGATGTTTTACTTCATTTCTTAGATGTTTTATGGAGGCAAATGCTAGAACGTTGCTCAGATACTTGGACTTGTATTTAAGTGATATACCCATTTGAACTTTTTGTCTAAAATTGTCTTGATAATTTATTGCTCATATCTCCATTTTTGTATATTTTGTTTTATTGAAAATTAAATATTGATATTGATTATTTAGTTGAAACCATGAGAGCATATAATTTTTTTGAGATTAGAAAGTGTCGATAGGAAATAAAATCAATTTACTAAGCAAATTAAGGACAATGTTATAGTGGTCCCTTGAATCCAAAATTTTTAATGCCCAATATTTTTATCTTCTATTTTGTTAACTTTGAGTTTGGTTGGGCGTCGTCATAGTACATAGGATACATTGTTAGGTTAAGTGGAAAGTGCCTTTAGGCACGGGCAAAAATCACTAGTGTGTGTGTGTGTGTATTAAACCTATATATTTATATACATTCATGCTTACATGTGGAAATATATTTGGTGTGTAAAGTCTGGAGACTTGTAAAGAAAACATTTCACTCAATTTAGCTTTATTTTTTATGCCAATATTGGATCCATGAAGAATGCAGTACTAGTTGTAGCCATCACTTGTACCTTTTTAACAAGCTTTGAGTTCTCTAATTTTTGTTGAACGTTTAATTTACTTGATTTAAACACTAGTTGTTGACTCTATAATCACTTCTTTTGTCAAAGCATGTTTTCATCTCTAAGACTTATACTTTTATTTATTTTCTATGATTAACAAACAAAATTCTTATTGATATCTAATAAATAATATGGAGTTTTCTTTCTTTAATTCATTTTTCTTATTCTTTAGTTAGTGGCAAAGAATTATTCATATTTCCCCCCCGCGACAATAAACTCCTTGTTTCGTCCCTGGTGGTGGTGTAGCCAATCGACAACGACCACGGTAATTTTCTTTTTCTGGCTAGGGTTTCAGCTAACAACATTATTCGAGGTGGGATAGCTCACGCCATTTGAGGTGGCCTAGTCCAGTATTCATTCGCAAATCTTGTAGTGAAATTGAGACTCCTCGTGTTGTACGAGTATTGGGAGAAGGCGATGAAGGGAAGGCAAAGAGGGAGAGAGAAATAGAGAGGGAGAAAGATGAGATCTCAATCCTAAGCTCTTGTACCAAATGATGTAGGACGTGGAGGAACAATAGATGGAAGAAAGGTAGCACAAAAATAGTCAAAACACTAACATAACGCCATAATCTTAAACTCAAATTTGCATTAATCAACTCTCCCAATTAAAATGTCAAATGCTTTATTATAGGATAATAACCTACCACAAAGAATGGCAGTCATATAAAAAATATCCTAACTATTACTTATCTACATCCTAATAAATAAAGAAACCTAATACCATAAGAAAACTGAATAAAAAATAATGAAATACGATAATTTATAAAATTTAAAAATTGAACCTTCGTGTTCTCTATGGTCCGCATCACACTATGTTTTAGATGCAAGCAAGATGGAGAATGGGTCAACCACTTTCACCTCCTTATCCATTGTTTTTGGGGGATGATTCTAAACCCGTTTGGGGTACAAGAGTGTTCCTAAATGTACGTTGAATCTCCTTCAAAGTTGAAGGGAGTCGAATTGTAAAGCGAAGAAAAGAATGAGTGATCTCTTCTTAATGTGTATATATGGATTATTTAGTGCGAACAAAATCTTAGGTCTACAGAGGGTGTAGAGAGACCTAAACACAAAAGGTGTGGAAGAACCTATTCATTAATTGAAAATAGATTCCTGCTTCCATTGTATGGCTAGATTTTGAGCTTGGTGAAACCCTACATTGTCCATTTTTTGGATTCTGTCGAAGCTTTTGAGTAGTGTATAGAGGCTTTTGAGTAAAGGCTTTTGTAAACGCTTTTGTGGGTCAGTGAATCCATTCATTTCTCAACCGGGCAAGAGGCTTCCCTCCTTAGACCCATATTGAAGCCCAAGATGGCGTGGAGTAGGGTGGTGTGGGGTGGGGAATGATAAATTTTTATGGAGGCAGATAGGATGCCTTCTGTATTTCTAAACTCAAAAAACTGCTTAAGAAATGCAATTTCCTAGTAACACCAAGCGGTGTAGGAATATCAAGATTTTAATGTAATTTCCTGCTTAAACTTTTAAGTTCTTAAGAAATGAATCAGTTAGAAAGAAATTACAAGTGGCACCAATTGAAGATATTAAACAAGGGAAAGCCATTTGAGAGGGTTTGGTCATACGCATGATAGACCAATTAACATGGAAGTAAGGAGGGGTGACTTCATCACTTGGGGCTGCTAAAACTAAAAGAAATAGAAATTCAAGAAGAACATGGGTGGGGCAATAGAAATGGCATGACTATACTTTGACTTCAAATAGAATCTACTGGAGGAAATAAAATCGTGCAATTGACCTAAGCAATTGGGACAAAGATTGTTGAGTTGACTTGTTGCAAGGTAGAGCTACTTTGGGCATTCCACTATTGGGGAATCAAAGTGCAGAAAGGGGGTTCTCCTCTGCCTTAAATGCATTGAGGAGAGAGTAGTTAATCACTTAATTGAGTTGGCGCTGAAGCTGATTTGGTTTGTTATCACTTTTTGCATCTGCTTTGGTGTAGTAGCATATTTATGATAGCATTTAGTGTTTACAACCTTCCATAGAGGGAATTTGAAGTGTGTTGAAAATCTGCAATTTGACACTAATGTCATCCAATGCAAATTACCGATTTTTTTCTCCGTGGACAATTATTTTCCCCAGTTTCTTGTGGAACTTGATTCCATTTAGAGATGTCTATGCTTGGTTGATGCGTCAACTAAATTTGTCCAATCTGATTTGCAGTGCCAATCACAGCTGAAAACGCTTTATGCAGAGGGAATCAAGGGGTGCCACATGGAATTTTCTGCTTACAATTTACTTTGTGTTATCTTGCACTCTAATAATAACCGAGATCTCTTATCGGCTATGTCAAGGTTAGTGACTATGGATGGACAACTTTGGCTGCATTCTTGTTATTTCTCCGTGTTCTTGTTTTGTGATCCTGCTATTATGTTATTGCTGCTTTTGAAGTTCTTATGTGGTGTTCATGCATTCAAAGTTCCATTCAGAATGATTTGCTTAGTTTTGCTATGGAGGACTTGGATACCAATTTAAGTTTTATGTTGTACTAATTTTGCTGATTTGGTGCAAAACATGTTTAGAAGAACTTGGCATTTCCATTTAATACTTGTAACTCGTGAGATATAAGACGTGACTTCTTGACTTCTTTGTTTATCAAAACAGTTATACGCTAGGAACTGAGGTAGATGTAAAATTTCTACCAAGAACCATTGAATTCTTTTGTTTTCCTAAAATTATGTAGAATTGTGATGCAAGTATTTGGAAAACTATTGACAAGATAACTGTTGACATTTGGATTTTTTTTTGTTTCATTTTTGATAATCCATTATTTTTTCGTGGTGCATGATAATCCATTATAATTGAACCCATTGAATGACATTGACTTGCTTGAAATTTTGAAAGCAGACTTTGTTGAACACGTGGGTAAAACTCACTTGACACAACTCAACAAAGCCTTTTTTCTCAACTGCTTGGGGGTAAGCCTACTCAAATCAATGAAAATACGGAAACTTTTGCATGCTCAAACTAGAATTGGGCTGTTTTTACTTTTCTGGTTTCTCCAGCTACTTCATGCCTTCTTTTTTGTTTGATATTTTGAATGAAAAAAAATGAATTTCCATTCTACTTGAAATTGTGTCCATGTTCCATCTTGTTAGATAGTGTCCGACCTCATGAACTCAAAATAGAGGAATTACAGCCTGAACACGCGAGTTCTGGTTAATATATCAATATTCTTGTTGGAAAATATGATGACAAGGATTGAAAAAGGAGATAGGAGAAAGGTGAGAGAGAAACAGGAGAAAAATGGGAAAAAAAGATTGCAGTGCTAGATCTAGAATTTGAGGTCATGATTGGATTCCTTTGGCCACATAGAGCTTGGCAATATAATGATATATTCCGCCTTAATTGAATTTAATAATTTGGTTTGCTTGTCATTTGAGCTTTGAGGCATGAATTAGGTTTGGATTATTATATGCAAGGAAAAACTTGGCATGGTTTTGAATAAGCTTTATGGTGTCTAATGTACTTAACAATTCGTGAAAAAGTAAGTGTTGCCCATGTCACGTGGACTTGGATATAAGTATCGGGTACTAGTGTGCATCCAGGCATCGAATCTCCCTAACCCTAGGCCTTAGCGCATGGGGATATGCATCGTAAAGTTGGGAATAGTTACGGGGCACTTTCTGGACATCAAATTTTATGTATTTTATAAAGTTATGACACTAGATGATGTAATTATTTGGGAATGTGCTTGGAATTAAGTAGGATTGACGGGAAAAAAAATGAAATCTCTCTCTCACAACCATGTGTGGGGCTTGAAATTCTCATTTAATATCAAATGTAAACTCCTTAACATATTAAAAAATTAACTATCCAAGTGTCTCGGGTTAAAAATTAAAATATTCAACTATCGGAGACATATGCCATTCCCTTACCCTTGTCATATCTGGTGGACAAAGGGTACATTGGGGATAATAGAAGAGTCCATGTGACATTGAGTGCTGCAGCTGGAGGGATGCCATGGAATTGCATGTGCACATGCCTTTTCCATGCACATTGCTCATTAGCAATGAATCGTAGCGTAGCTGAGTCTAATGACTTGGGCACTCTCTGTTTTTCTCCCGTTATTTCTCCCTCTGAGTCATCTAGAATGTTAAACTGATGTGCTTCCAATTCCTTCCAGATTATCAGTTGAAACCAAAAAGGACAAAGCTGTAAAACATGCTCTTGCGGTTCGTGCAGCTGTCACTTCTGGAAATTATGTCTTGTTCTTCAGGCTATATAAGACAGCCCCCAACTTGAACACCTGCCTTATGGGTGGGTATACATGTTATTATCTCTACTTCTGACTTCCATAGGCCATTAACACTTTGGAAAGACGAGGAAATATATATATTATCTATTTGTCTCGCTGCAGATCTTTATGTGGAGAAGATGCGGTACGCAGCTGTGAGGAGTATGTCTCGTTCGTATCGCCCTTCAGTCCCTGTTTCATACATCGCTCAGGTTCTGGGCTTCACCAATGCCTTGCCTACAATAGAAACAAGCGAGGAGAAGGATTCAGATGGATTAGAGGAGTGCGTGGAGTGGTTGAAAGCTCACGGTTCATGCCTTGTTGTCGATAACACTGGAGAGATGCAGCTTGACACAAAGGTATGATCCTTCCCTTCATCATAGTAGACACAAGTTTGGCGAAATCTTTGTTTTTGGTTTAGAGCTATGTTACATGGACTTGAGTATGAGTGTTAATATAGTTCTGTCTATGTATTTGATTCATTTAATTCTCGTATCAAGGACACTAAGACACGGAAAATTATGCATATTTTTTAATATATATATATATATATATATATATATATATATAATGAGAGCCTTTGAGTAACGGTAGAGTTGTCGCTGTGTGACCTGGAGGTCTCGGGTTGAAGGTTTGGAAACAGCCTCTTACAAATGTAAGGTAAAACTGCGTACTATAAACCCATTGTGGTTCGCACTCTTCTTGGACCCTGTTTACGCGGAAGCTTCGTGCACCGGGTTGCCCTTTTTAGCGTTTACAAGGTTCAATTGAGTATTCCATGGATAATATTTAAGTTTATGCATAGTTTTATAGTAAACTCGAATTATATGTATTTTAAGTGAATGGCGAGGTAAAATTATCGAGCACGTATTTTCTATCTTTGTCCAAATGTTGAGTGTCCAATACGATACTTTATATATTTAGAAGAGTCCACGCAACATGGGTCTAGAGTTCGAGCAGGGGCTCAAGGTCATTCGGGGTAGTGGAATCGAGTTTGAGTGTTGGTATTAATACATTTGGTACGTGCATGTGGCTTACGCATTAAATAGCACCGGCAGTACATCGAAAATTGAATTCTTCAATTGATTCCGAACCATCTGGTGTAATTTTTTTGCTGCTCTGGTTATGAGGTTATGGACTACAGAGTTTTCCATTTTTCTTTTTCCAAGTTTCCTTTCTCTATAAGATGATTCATAAGTTGGGGTATTTGCGAATTCTAGTTTCAAGATTTTGACATTCACTGGCTCTTGATGGGGACCTATTTCTACGGATTTTGCACATGTAAATGATCATTGATGGTAACGGTTATAATGCTTTTGCTTTGAGATGGTTGGCGCATAATCTACTAATCTTGTTGATTTTTCTTACTAGTTTATTTCCTGCAACTAAACATGTATTTATAATAACCAATTTATTTTTTATTTATTTATTTTTCATGAACAGGCTTCCTCTTCTGCACTGTACATGCCTGAACCTGAAGATGCTGTATCCCATGGTGATGCCCGTCTCGCTGTCAACGATTTTTTGACTAGAAATTCCTCGTAGCGAAGCTCATTGCATCCAACCGTATCGAGAGGATTGGTAAGAATAGCAGTCAAGGCGCTGCTCCCAACAATCTAGCATACGAGGAAAAAGAAATGTTCGATTCAGGGATTGTCTCGGGATTCGGAAGAGGATGATCAATCATGCTTGGATTTTGTTGGTGTTACAGAGAGCATTGATGATCAGACGAGAAACATATGAAATGGGAATCTTTTTTACTCCACAGAAATGGCTTTTGCTCAAGTGGTGGGGGAGGAGGGGCAACAAGTAGTGTAACAATGTTTAGTTTACTTTGTTTTAGATAAAATATTCATTGTTGTTGGAGAGCCCATTGTGGTAAATAGTTATATATATATATATATATATATATATATATATATATATATATAACGGGGAAATTTAGAATAAGGAAAACATAAACTTATTGAATGCTGGTTGACCATAACTTCTTGTAACTTTAATACGTTACCAATTTTTAGTTTCATTCCTTTGGTTACTAGCTTTAAGTTGATTTTTTGGCTTTTGGCTTAAAGTTTAAAAAGTTAAAAAATCTTATTTTTTATCCCCTAACTTTTAGTCTATTTGTTTTTAGGTTTTTTGGTTTTTTATAACAATTTTTAATTTTATCCTTTTGGCTTTTTTGACTTTTAGCTTTTTTTTTTTTACATTTAAGGGTAGACTTGAAAATCTCTATTTGGCTTTTTTAGTAGTTTAAAAGTCATTAGTTTTTCAACTAAATAAATATTTTAATTTTTTAGCTTTTTGATTTAAAATGGTTTAATATAAAAAAGTGAGCTTAAAGTTATGCTGTCAAAGGAATTGACGTTTTTCTTTCTTTTTGTTTTTCTTTTTTGGGTTGGGGGTGGGGTTGGGGGCGGTGTTTACTTTCTCTGCATGGTCGGTGAAATATATGTATTTTTGATAAATTACTGGTAACCAATGCTGGTAAAATGTTATGTAATATTTTGAATTTATCGTTAAAAAATATTATATATGTTATTTAAAAAATATTATTTGGCAATAAATTATTTAATATAATTAAAATATTTATTTAATAAAATATTTTAATTAATTAGTTTAAATTAATTTTTAGTTTTATTATTTATAAAATTAATATTTAGTAGCTTTTTTATAATAGGTTTACCGTTGATTAGTTTTAGAATTCGTTTTTAGTGTGATATTTAAAATTATGGATGGGTATATGCTGGGGTATTGTTTAGTACGGTCAATATTGTCTTGGTATGAATTGAAATTTAAAACTATATGAAATTATAATTAATTTATCAATTTTGTTTTAAAAAATTAGGTACCATAATGTACTGACAATGTAGAACGGCATTTGACTATGGGGTGTTTGTAATTGTAAAAATTAATAGTTTATTGATTTTATTTTATAGCAAAATTTATGAATATTCGGTAAAAATTATAATTTATAGGTAAAATAGAAAAAAAAAAATAGTAGTAATATAAATTGTGGGTGTTTAAAAAAAATTATAATTTATAACTAAAATTAATAAAAAAAATTTTAAAACTAAATTAAGAAGCTTGGCCAAACAGCCCCTATGAGAATGGGATGATTATACCTGGTGTAGGATTGTTTTATTTACAAGGCCAGGGAGTTTGAGTTCGCTACAGATTCTCTTTTCTCAGTGTTAGTTAGGCAACTTGGATTTAAGCTAATTTTTTTGATTTAAACTCATTTTAAGTTAAAAAGTTAAAAGTTTATTTGGTTAAAAAATTAGTAATTTTTAATATACTAAAAAAGCCAAATAAACTGAATGTAAATTTCCAAAATTGCCATCTAGCCTAAATAAGACTTTTTCAAATATAAAAGTCAAAAAATTAAAAAGTTAAAAAGTTAAATAGCTAAAAAACCAAGAAGTCGAATGGTAAAATTAGAAGTTATTATTAGAAAAACTAAAAAATCAAAAAGCTAAAAATTCAATAGGGTAAAAGCTAGGAGTTGGAAAATAAGATTTTTTTTAGCTTTTTAACTTTAAGCCAAAAAATCAAAAAGTCTAAAAAGCCAATTTTAAGCCAATTTGCTAAACAAGCACTTATTTTCTTTGGGCTCAGTGCAAATTTGGCTAAAAACTAGAATGAAATATTAGAAAAAAGATTTGTTTTGTATGAGTAGAGTTCTATACAAATATGAGTGATGTGAAATTTATGAACAAATTTATACGACATAATGAAAAGAGTAGTAGTTGAGTAAGAATAAAAAGAATAGTAATTGAGTGAAGAATAATGCTAGTCAATATAAGAGGAAATAATAGTAAGATCACTTAGGGATTGAATTGAATCAAATAATAATAAATCTAAAGAATGCACACATTTTTCTTATTTTACATCTTTCTTATTTATAATTTTCTAATAGAGTTATTAGGATTGAGATTTATCCAATTATGAGATCTTATTTGATTATCTCATATTAGTGTTCTATTTTGAATTAGCTAGGTTTAACTATAGTCGTCAATTAATGGGATGCTGGATCAACTCGGTCAAGTGACTTTGAGTCACTTGAGTGGCTCGAATAGCTTGGCACAAGAGTATCTCATGGTTGACAAAATTATATATTTAACCACCAAATTACAGGTTTTTCATCGTCTTGTAAGAAATAACTTCATATACTGCCATTGCATGCATTTAGTGTTTTTAGATCATTTTATTAATTCTCTATGAAACTTATAGTCTGTACTATATCATTTTAACCATAACTTTATGCCACAAAGTTTGTGTTATGTTAGTCTAGCTTTGTACTATACCTCTCAAATATATAATTTGTGCTATATTAGTATAATCACAGTCGGTAATATCATTTCTAATTCAGTCACATATTCTGTGATATAATTTATAGTGACTTTGAGTTCACACTTATTTTACAAGTAATTAAGGGAGTAACTCGAGATCAAATCAAGTGATATGACTCGACTAACTCACTCAATAGTTTGTTTTATTATTATTTTTGAAGTGGTAGAGGTGTCTTTTGCCAATTCCGTTTGAGTCGCTTTGAGTCTTACTTATTTTGTTGTGCAAGATGTTTTCAAACTTCTTCAAGGAAGATAGTTCATGCTCTATATTGAGGAGTCTTGTTCAAAGAGAGAGCAATTTTGGACCACTTCCACCCTCACACAAGCTGAGTGGCATGATGCAGGTCACTCAGTTTTGAGTAGCTTGATCCATATCATCTTCAGAGAGGTTCACATAGTTCTTTAAATGCTCAAATAAATTCTTATCAAACATGGAAATCTTCAGTATGAACGTCATGATGGTTCAATTATATATTTTTGGATTAAAAATGTAAATACTTAAAAAGATTTCGCTCGTTTCAAAAAAAAAAAAAAAAAAAAAAACTATCAAATAACTTAAATTAAACAACTTATTTGGTTTTTATTTTAGTTTTCCAATAATACTATGTGCATAGATTTCTAATCACATATCCATTACAAAAATCAAATTTTGCCCATCCATTAACAGAGCTAAAATAGATAATATTTTCGATAAATAAAAGTAAGTCTTATTCATATATATATATATATATAATTTATAGTTATATTGGCTCTATTTGGGTAATATGTTTATTTATTTATTTATTTATTTTTAATTTATTTAATTTATTTTTATTTATTTATTTAAATAAGTTACTTCGTTTGACTAAATTGTTGTTTATTTTTATTTATTTAATTTATTAACTTATTTACTTATTAACTTAAATTTTATTTATTTAACAAATTAAATAAAATTATTTATTTAACTGCTTATAAGCTAAATAAGTCAATAAATTATTTATTCAAACGGCTATTATGAATCTTTTAAATAAATCTCTTAAAGAATTAGAAGATTTAGTAAGATTTGATTAAAATCGTAATTTAACAAATTTAGAATAAAAAACTGTATATTAATTGGTTGCCACGTAGTTGCATAAAAAACGCACGATTATTCCGATCTATATCAAGAAGATTTTACATTCCAGTACAAATAGATTATCATAATTCAACTTTAGTGACTTTTTTTTTTTTTTTTTTTTAGCAGAATGTGTATAAAAAAAAGAAATTAATTATGAATGAGTAAAATTAATAAATAAGAACAACTCCATATAGAATTAACCATAACAATGATTAAAAACAGTTTTTTTTTTCCCAAAACAAAACCTCTAACCTCTTTCGATCTCATATTTCTACATGCTTGTAAACATTTTAAGTTCATTCTTGGGTTGCTGGCGGCGGTGGTGGCGCGGCCGGCTGCGGCCAAACGCTAACCCTCTCTTTCTCATACTTCACGTAAACAGCCGAAACCGCCGCCACGAAGTAGACCTGCACGAAGACAATCGCCGGAGAGTGGTAATTTAAAACTCCCTTCCCCGTCGCCAGCTCCACCAGGGCCAGCGCCGAAAGTCCGAGAATCGCGATCCGGCCGTTGATCCGCTCCGAGTAAGGACTGAATCCGAAATCCACCTTCAGACCGCCGGAGACCGGTTCCTTAAGCGCCACCGGCGGGAGGTATATTCCGGCGGAGGACGGCTTCTTGCCCTTCCGGATTTTCCGGACCTCGGCCTTCTTGCCGGTGCCGCTCCGGTAGCGGATCCGGACCTGCGATAGCCGGGCGTCGAAGCTGTCAGGTTCAGGTGGTGCGGACGGTTGGACGGTGGTGGCGTCGGAGGAGTCGTCGGAGTCGGTGGCTCGGGTCGTGAGGGAGGGTCTGGGCGCGTGGAGTTTCTGTGGGGATGTGAACAAAAGTTGGTTGGAGAATTGCAGAGTCGGCACCGTCGCCATTTCGCTTCTCTCTCTCTCTCTGTCTGCCGATTGGATAAGGAAGCGAACGGTTTAAATCTTCCAATCTCTCTTCGTTTTATTTTTTTATTTGTTTAAAAATAGTTTTTGCATTCTC
>JAOTRH010185558.1:0-11829 GCA_034768845.1 Heliamphora exappendiculata | reverse complement strand
TGACTTGTGACTGTAAAAGGCGGGAGTTCAAAACTTACCAATAGCACCCTAGAGAGAAATATTGTAAGTTGTAAAAATTTCTTATAGTAGAGTTTTTTACTTCATACACTACTTAAGGCCTGTTCGCACTTGGCCTTTGCAAAGACCGTGGATAAAAATTTAACACCCCCACAATTTTGGGAAAAATACCTTCTTTGTAGGAAAGGTGTCATCAATGAGGTTTGGAAATGTGTTAGCAATAGTAGGGGGATTACATAATGGCCCCTCAAGTGCCACATTAGCTAAGACCATTCTTTAGTGTTCAAAACTAGGGAATATTTCCTATTTTGGTGCTCCCTTAACAATTGCCTACTATTGCTATAAAATGAGCTTCAGAGCATGTGTATTGTGATTTTCATACATTTAATGACTTTTGCTTTTCTTTTTCGCCAGTGATTGGGTGCTATGACTCTTTTGAAAAACTCATGTGCACGGTCCACTATCTTATTGTTTATGCTCGCGAGTTGTAATGTTAATCTGAGTATTTGTTTTTGTTATTAGGCATTCTGCAACAAATTTCGTAATATTTCATGTAAATAGAAATCCCTTAACGTCTTTTTTCATCTCTCGCCAAATTGATGAAAATGTGGTAGTCCGATGTAGGGAAGATGCTGCCTAATTCACTAAATATTGTTTACATTCCACCTACCGAGATTGGGCATCTGTTAAGATAAACTGTATTACACTATGTGCCTAATATATTATAGACCCATAAAAGGAAGAATTAACTCACTGTTTTAACTTTGTATTTTGAAATGCTGAAATTTGCCTTGGTTTGAATCACTTCAAAATTTGGTTGTTTTTGAATCACTTTAAGATTTGATTGTGTTCTCTACACAAAATATTTGCATCTAAATATTTTGCTTCAACTCTGAAAAACAGAAATACTGAAATTCTAACTTTTATTGTGACATGGTCATATGTGCCTTTCTATTGCACAGATTGGCCTTATGATACATGGGCAATATGATAGTAGTCCACTTTAATCTACGATAGAATTCTGGGCCTTACAATAAAATGGAGCATCAAAAACAGGTGGATTATATCAGCCTAATTAGATAAATTGGTGGATGCTCCAACTTGCCAACTAGCTTCCCTATGCAGCATGAAATTATATATAGAATATAGTTAATTGTGCTTGCTTGATGTGCCGATATGGGACAAGTCTCCAACACTCCCCTACATGTGTGGTTCGATTGCACGTGGAGGTGATGAAGGGATGAACAAAAGGAAAGAAAGAGACCTGGGATGGAGATTTGGTCCAGGAAGCAATTCAAGACCTATCTCTTATAATAAGTTAGATCTCCAATTGTTTCAAAAATTTAAGCTCTTAGAAAATGACCTAACAGTGTATATCAATGTAATCCTTTCCCTCTAATGCAACCCAATTTTGCACATGAAGAGACTATAGACTTACTTAAAAAGAATTAAGTATGGGTTTGACGAGACCTCATTAGGATGCAGACAGGTTTCTGTCAAAAAGAAAATTACTCAATTTCGAAATGGTTCTCATCCCCTGACATGCATGTTTCAAGCTCTAGCCTGGTTCTCCTTCCTTGACATGGTTCATAGCGAAAGAAACTAGGACATGGTTCTCATCTCTTGGCATGCATGTTTAAATTGGCAAGTATGGGCTTATGGACTTGACAGGACATAAGTATGATGTGTACAAGTCTCTGACAATAAGACAAGTATCCCTGACAAAATGAAAATTTTCCCATCCCTTGCATTCACATTTCAAACTAGCACATATTTTTTTTTTTGCTGATTGTGCGGACAAGAATATTAATTTGACCTTGCTAAGTAAACAACTTGTTTCATCCAAATTCCACTGGGATCTTAAGTAGTTGTGTTCAATTCAGTTGCTAGATTGTGTTTATGAAAGGCATAGTTCATCTCAATTATGTATGCAAGATGAGCCATTTGTTGTTGTTTACTTTTGCAGTCTTTATGTTTGGCCGTATTTTTTGTCACTTTGTTTTCACCAATGTATAATTGCATACTTGTTCAAAGCATGGTAATGATTCTTTCTGCAAAATAATGTTGGCCATTGTCTGTGGTTCAGTGTTCTGGTTCGGAAGAAATCAAATATTGATTTGATGGCAGGTGATTTTCAAAGTTTGGTGAGTTTGTAGTTCCCTTCTCTTTTATTCTGCTTTTTTTATTCATTCTTAAATCGTTCCCTTCTCTTTTATTCTGCTTTTTTTTAATTCATTCTTAAACCGCTATCCTTTTATTTTTTGAGATAGAGCTTTGCTTGAAACAAATTTTCACTACTGTCTAATTAAAATAAGGGTAAATTACAGTTGCAATTTAAAAATGGGTGATTCCCAGATTTATTCGTAGAGAATTCTTTTTTCTGATTTAATCCTTAAACTATTCTTTGTTTTCCAATTATGTCCAATTGGACACAACCATCACAATTATATGACAGAAATTACTTGGTGTCTGAGTTTGACCCGTTGTCCTAGTGAATCCAACTCATGTTAAGGGGTAAGTACTTGGAATTAACAAAATTAGAAAATTGGGAATCGGTTATTGTCTTTTGACAAAGGAGAAGAAAGTGCAAGAAACCAATAGAAGAAAAAATTGAAGAGGCAATTGAAAACGACGAGAACAAATCGAAGACAACAAGAAGGAATTGAAAGAAGATTAGAAAACCAAAGGCTACAAAAGAATGGATCACAATGTTAGAGGGGATAATCTGTTGTTATAGAGTAAGTTCGAAATGCTTAGGCCTCGTTTGGAAACTAGCTTAAAGCCAGGCTTTTGCCCTTTTTCTTACGGCCCAAAAAGCCAAAAAAAATTTGTTTTTCAACTTAAAGTCTTTTAGCCTTTTTGCTTTTTACATACTTTTTTTTTATATTTTTTAAAAATATTATAACTTTTGTTATACAAATTTATTTTGTATAAAATTTATATTTTTAAAATGTACTTGTCAAATTCTATCAAACAAGATCTATACTGAATATAAAATTATCTAAAAATAAATTTTAAAAAATTATAACAACTTTAAGCAAAACATTTTGCCTTTTGACTTAAAGCCACTTTAAGCCTTTGGCTACCTCTCCCAAACGAACTTTTGATTTTTTGGACTTAAAGTGACTTAAAGCAAAAAGGCTAACTTAAAGCCATGTTGCCAAACGTGGCCTTAAGATTTGATTTTTTGAATTTATTTATCAAAGTGATAGTCAAGAAATGTGCTTTGGTGTGTTGATATATTCCACCAATCCATCGATTTGTTTGTTTCTAGGGACATGACTTTTTTTAGAGTTTGGTTTCTTTATGTTTACTATTTACCAATTTTTGGGGTTAAGCATCGAAGTACTGGGCTTTCCAACACATATGTCTACGATTTGTTGTGTTGTGGTCCCATTTTCTTGTATATGATTCTTTTTAATTTCTTTTTGTTTTTACAGATGGAAATTCTATTTTTAGTATTAAATTCCATTATGGTGGGAGTGGGAAAAGGCATATTGGGATAAAGTGGCTTTAGATAATTATGATGGTGATAAGATGCCATTAATAAAGTTGGAGGATATGGCCAAGATGTTGGGTAACTTGGGTTATGCTACAGACTGACCGATTCTCCAGATACCCCTTACATTCTACAACAACCATTACTTTAGCTGATACCGCGACTTAAAACCCTAGTTGGTAATCGAAATGGTAAATTTTATTGAAAAAAGAGAGGGTGAGGTATATATAGTTAACCCGAACCATATTTCCTTGCTTGAAACTTGAAAGTCAAACTCACACATCTATAATGGGGACATAGACTAATAAAGAGGGAAAACATAGTTCATTGCCTAATAAAGAGGGGCTACATATTAATGAAGAGGGGATAAATGATGCGTCTGACAGAATTAGTGAAGATTTCGATGGGAGTGAATATGAGCATTTCGGTGACTTTGAGTGTAATTTAAGTGATGATGAGGTATTGTTTGGGCAAATGTGGGTAAAGAAGCTGAGTGACGTGGTCCTACCAATGTCACTTACAAACTCAAGGGAAGTGAAAGGAGAAATAAAAGCTGGCTTTGCTAAAAATGTGGATGGTTTATAATTTGATGTTGACTCATCAGAAAGGTTTGAAAGTCTTGAGGAGACATATGAAGATGATGGGGCAAGTAAAAGGCCAAAGTATGCTATGTTTAGGCTAAAATCAAGGAAAGAAAACCCTTACTTTTCTCGGCTGGTTAGTTTTGTAGATTATCTAATTAGTCGTGCTTGTCTAGGATTATTTGGTGCTTTGGTTTTTGTACACTTGACTTTAATTTGTCGTTGTGATGTTTATAACTTATGCTACTTAGTTTAACCTATTCACCAGCTGAGATTAGTTTGATTTCATTTGTTTTTTTTTGTTATTCCATTATCTTTAGTTTCTAAATGTTTAAATGCATATGATTAATAAAAGTTAAACGTATAATTCTATACATATGATAATTAATCCTGATTGGCCTGTCAGAAAATTCATAGAGAGGATTAGGAAATATTTCAATTGCAGAGTCTCAACAAAGCAATCTGATAAGGAACTTAAGTCCATAAGTGGGGATCTTTCAGAGCAATTTGGGAGGCTGTGGGACTACTGTGAGGGAGGAGTAATCTAGGTACAATCATTTTCATTTCATTTGAAGGCTTGAAAATTTAGGGTAAAGGAAGATATGTTTTCAGAGGGTTTGTGTGCTTTGAAGCATGCAAAAGGAGATTTGTTCAGGGATGTAGGAAACTGATAGGTTTAGATGGATGTCATCTTAAAGGTCCACATGGTGGACAATTGCTTACAGCTGGTGGAATGGATGCTAGTAACCAAAATTTTCCAATAGCTTTTTCCATGGTTGAGGTTGAGAATACCAATAGCTGGAGATGGTTCATTCAGGCTTTGCTATAAGATATTGGCATTGTGGATCAACATGATTCAACATTGATTACTGATAAACTAAATGAAACCATAACCAAGTTTTTTGTTTTGGTTTTTCAGGGATTACATGCAGCCATAACCTAGATTGTTCCTCTGCATTTTGCATTATATGCAGCCATAGCAGAGTTGTTGTCATCTGGGGAACAAAGCCATTGCTTTACGCACTTGCATAACAATTTGGAAAATGCTGGTTTTATAGGTAATGCAGTTAAAGAAAAAATGTGGCAGCTTACTAGAACTACCTATGTAGCTAAATTCCAAGGTCTAATGGAACCTTAGGAATTTTCAGGAGGAGTCTTACCTGTGGGTAGTTGGAAAGCCACCAATGTTTTGGGGTAGGTTACACTTCAGCGCAATGTTGCAGTGTGATATATTACTTTAACAATTTTAGCAAGTCATTTAACTCTAAGTTAGTGCATGCAAGGTGTCAACCAATATTGGTTATGTTAAAACAGAATTAGGGTGTCCCTAATGGAGAGGATGAAGAAGAAAAGGGAATTGATTGATTCGTGATTTGACGACCTGGATCTAAAAATTCACAAAATTGTAGAGAAGAATAAAAAAGATTTAAGCTCCTACATTCCATCTTTGGCTGGACAAAGGATATTTGAGGTTAGGGGAATGGGTGGGGACCAGTTTGTAGTTGATTTGGATGCCAACACTTGTTGATGTAGGAGATGAGATCTATGTGGTAATCCATTTCCACATGCAAAATATCTGTCATTTAGGATTGCTATTAAGAACATGAGAAATATGTCCATGAGTACTCCAAAAAAGAAGCACATTTGAGGGCTTACAAACCTATCATTTACCCTATGAATGGCCAAGAAATGTGGGTCAAAACAGGCATTCTTCCTATGTTGTCTCCCAAGTACTCTTGGATGCCTGGTATGCCAAAGAAGGTTAGGATTAGGGAACCTGATGAAGGGCCTAAAATCCCATCGAAGCTTAGGAGGTATCAAGTTTCAGTTAAGGTTGGAGGCATGGGCAAAGTGGGCATAATATTAGGACCTGCAAAGGGAAGGGATTAGGTGAAAGCCAAGGGCAAGGACAAGGTAGCTGGCTCAGTGTTTGTATTGCATTTGTTCATGTCATTTGAAGGGTATATTGGTTCTATGCCAAACTAATTACATGTTTCCACCAATTTTAATTAGGGTCATAGCAGAAAAAATCAAGTGGCATGCAGCAACAATTAGAAAGAGGTGGCATATATCACTAGCGGAAACAACAGCAGCCCAGGCAGCAGCAGCAGCACCAACCAATCCAGGAAAGCCAGCAACACAACCATCCCAATCAGCAAAGGCATAGGTAACAGAAGGCATAGGCAACAGTCAACAGAACAGGCCAAGGCAGCTGCAGGAGCAAAGCCAGCCACACAGCTAGACTAGTTCCACGAGCCAGACTGGTTCTACCACTCCACCATCGTCCTACTTAAGATGACCAGCAACCAACTTCAGACCACCAACTACATTATCAGTTCCACAAAATGGTCCATACCTTAGAGGATCGTCACTAGGGTTGAGGACACCATCACCAATGACACTCAGACCTCTCGGTAGGAATGGATATCATCTATGGGAAACACCACTAAATCCCTAGGGGATAGGATCGCTCCTTTTTTATTTTTTGGTTCACTTTTGAATGTCATTTTTTGTACTTTTGTCTAAATTTTTGAGTAATGCATTCTATGACATTCAATCTTGTTTGTTGCACTTTCGGAAGACTTGTTTTATTTCTTAACGTTTCATTACATTTCCACATTCATTCCATGAGTTCCAACATTCCATCCCTAGGTTCCTCATTCCCTCTACTGCCAAGCAACAATACGATAATTAAGATGCAACAAAAAACCAAACTAATCCACAGCCTTTTCTCCCTTGTCTTTATCCTTTCATTTTGTTTCTCCATCTCTTTGCATTTAGAGAAGACCCAGAATGATGCCTTTTCACGTGCACAACTTGGTGAATCAAACCATTGAAAATCTACATTCAACTGCAATCTTCTCACAATTTAGAAATCGCTTTCCTGGATGAAAATCTGTCCAAGAAATTCTCAATGGAGCAACTCTACCACAATAACAGTGTTAAGACATTTTCACTCTTTTTCTTGCCCCTTGTCACTTGTATATCTTCTGAAGTGTTCTGTTACACCACCAATGGAGTATATTTAGAGCTTTAAGTATTCCCTCCAATTTGAGGACCACTCGGTATATTTTAAGGACCAAACTGGAAAGCAAGTAAAAGTAAAGGGACCAAAGTGATAAAATATTTTTTGAAATACCAAAAATGCCCTTCCAACCTGACGGCCATGTTCTATTGGACATAATTGGCCAATTGCAAATAGTTTAAGGATTAAATTGAGGAAAAAATTACTTGAGGCCCAAACTAGAAATCACCAAATACTTTAGGGGTGCAACTGTAATTTACCATTTAAGTAAAATAACAGTAGAGTATCTTTAATATGAGATCTGAGTCATATTCTTGCTAGAGAATATGAAAATGAAGGCATCAGCAGCAGTTGATTTTGCCTTTCTGGGAACTTAACAGCCACAGCTTCTCATTTCCTGCAAAAATTTAAAGGGTGGTGAATATGGTTTTCCTCTGAAATTGTCTGTCACTAGTCCAAAAAAATAATCAAAAAGTTCTCACCGTAGCACATATGATGGTCTTTATTTGATAATTGTGTGCCATGTCATGGATGTTGTATTGTTCGACTGTTATTATCACATTTAGGAGAAAACTTTCAGGAAGGTAGTTTCAATTTTTTTTTTTGGGTGCTTTCCGATGAAAATGAATTACCTGTGATTGGGATCAAAACTTTGAAGTAATTTGAGTCTTTGGAACATAGAGTAAGCTTTAATGACATTTGGTGCCTTGTTGCTCATTTATGTGTGTAGTTCTTGTTATAGATGACATAATAATTAATATCTTCCAAGTGGCAGGGTTTTAAGAGGTGACAAGACATCTTTACCACAATTGCAATAAGTATGCCAGCAATGTTATTACTTTGTATTTAGTTAATATGGGATCGGTCACCACAATGCTAAGCATGTTTTCAATTCAGATCATATGTTATGACTGATTCTGAATTTTTATCCATTTTTTGTGCTCAATTATAACTACCTGCACCTGTTTGGTTGCAGAACTCTGAACTCAAATTGTGCTTTCTGTTTGAATGCAGATCTCTGAACTCTCTGTGACGGGCTTTGTTTTTGGATACCCTTTCGATAGGCACAGAAGCAGTCCAAATGTGTGTTTTCACCTCATAAATCGTCATTGAAGTCTGTCATATACTTCCTGCTCATGTTTTTTTTCCTCTCTCTCTCTCTCTCCCCCCTTTGCTTCAGGCTGTGCAAGTTAAACTCCTTGTCGATGACCTCTGCAAAACGGGGAAACTTCAAGGTATAAGGTATACCTTTTGGGATGAGTGCTTCACATCAAAGGTGGGTGCTTCTAAAACAACGGTATTTTATTTGTGAAAATCATGACCCCTTCCTCTATGGCAGTAGCTGCCTGCTTATTTGTAGCACATGCAAAGCCTTCTAAATTTGTCTGTTGGTGGAAAGCTTGGAGAAGAGATACTCGTTCAAATAGCCAGTCTTCTAATTGATTACGTATATACTATTAATTTTTTTGATTTGTTATTACTTCATTTTATTTTTTCTTTCCGAGTTCTGAAGACGAGCATTCATTAACTTAGGAGGTTCTGAAAGACCCAACATAAGTCTAGAAGTAGGAGAAATCTGCCAAAGCTGGTTTAATAATTGGAATGAATCATGCTGGGTTTGTTCTCACTTAGTGATGGTATCTTTATTCAACATTGGCCTCCCTGATTGAAAGTTTTATTCAGTTGTGGTAACTAGAGTTTTCAATGATTGATTAGTGCTTATGATTTTTCGCAACAGAATGTGGAATTATTGTTGAAGCCTTTGGATTTGCATCCGGCGCTGTCCAAGACGATAGTTGACAAATTTGCTGCAGTCGGAATACTTCAGGTATTTCTGTTCCTCATGCTGTATGTCGATAGGAGGTTCCTAATTGAAATTCTATTGGATGTTGATTAGTTATTTTTATTCTCATAATTTTTAGCGTGTTTGATCTAGCTTTTTTTATATGTTTTTTTCATCTTTAGTGAATTTATTTCAGTATTTTAGCTCAAATGAATGTATTTTTTGGTTTCCTCTCATCATGAGAAATCAGAAAAGTGAAAAAAATGTGACTAATTTTTTTTTTAAAAAAAATCAGAGAGGGAAAAAGTCATTTAATAGGCTTTTGTGGCTATTTTCTTCTTTACTGAACTTCTTCAACTTTAGGTTGAACAAGTGTACTTTTTAAATTCCTCTCATCGTGAGTAATTAGAAAAGTAAAAAATTAGAACTAAGAAATAAAATTAAAAAAAGGTCCAAAAAATGGAAAAAAACGTAGGCTTTTTAGACCAAACACAATGCTTAGAAACTAGAAGGTTGTGTTGATCATCATGGCTAGTGATATACTGGTTTTTTGGCAGGGATATCTTGATTATGTGAATCGGAATCTGAAGTTGAAATCGGCAGGGTAGGGCCTTCACAAAATGGTATTGACATCCATAGGTATGTTGTACTACTTGTATCAGACCTTCTTTAGCAAACCTAATCTGTTAAAGACTCATGAGCACTTGGAAAAACCATCTCAAGATATACAACATTAGTAGAAGTATAGACAGTTTAATTTGTGCCCATATTCTGAAGAAATATGTAACTTTTGTCGTGAATGGTAATATTTTAGATGTTTATTGCGGCTCGAGTGTGAAATGAGAATTACTTACAGGTATTTATGGGATCGAATCATTTCAGAGTCCATCTTGACTTGGCTTGCTTTGAGATTCTGGAAGTGTTGTTATGGTGCAAGGTGTTAGAGGGATAATGAGAAGATCTTTCCTCAAGTTAAGTTGAATTTGAAGATGACATTCTCATGTGTGTCAGATTAGCAGGTGGTTGTATTCTGTTAATGTTCATTATAGTGAGGTCGGGTGGAAAACAACTTATGGGGAAGGGTGAGTTATTAGATATTTTTAAAATATCAGGTAATATTTTTCTTATGTAGAACTTTCAACAAATATAAATGTAATAATACATGATGCATACTATGTGGGAAAAACTAAGTGGATGCAAGAATGGGTTGGAATAGAATGGTCATTCCAATTTCAAACTTTTTTCTTCTATGCTTGGTATGTATTTTTTTTAAGTGAGAATGATCATTTTATTAGAATAAGTATTCCAACAAAAGGTTAAAATACTTAGTCCTCTCAATAACCTAAAAAATGAATATTCTATTCTAACATAAAATCATACTACTCACTACATCATCGTCACCTTCACCATCCCACTCCCAACCACTAACCGCACTCCACTGCTGCCCTCACCATCCATTTTCTTGTCTTTTAAACTTGTTTGGGATATTATATATTTTTTTTTCACTTTTTGAGAAAGGAGTAGTCCTTTTTGTTAAGCGCATAATAATTTTTATGTACAATAATTTTAAAAACTTATTTGTAATGAGTAGACTTTTTTTAATAGAAATGCCGTAAAAAGTTAAATTAATCTTTTTATGCTAAATAACCCAACTTAGAAGTGGTTTTTTTCTTTAAAAAAAAAAAAAGATTAAGAGAGAGAGAGAGAGAGAGAGAGAGAGAGAGAGAGAGAAAAATTGTGACGGGGTCTGGACAATGAAGCCGTAAATCCTAGTACAGTTTGGGCTAAATTTTGATATTTTGGCTTATTTTTGTTTTTTTTTTTTTTTTAAATTTTTAATTAATTTTTTTTGTTTTTTTGAATTGTCTTGATGATATGAATTAAAAAAATAAAAAATTTACTAAAACAAAAATAAATGATATAAAATTTAATTTATTAATTTATTAATTTATTTTAACTTTTTTTTTTTTTTGAATTTTTTATATATTTTATAGAAAATTACGTTTTTAGATCGCCTCAATAAAAATAGTTAAAAGGTATAATAAGTTAACTAGCCGGATTTTGGATTTGAACCCGCTGACCCAAGATCTCCAGCCATATGCCACAGAACTTCCTGGACTGTGCCAATCGGACTTGACCGATTTAGTCCAATTAATTCCGGGGTCTAAAACGGAATCTAATTTGAGTTTTTTATTTTATTTTTTTAGTTTTTAAATCATCTATGTAACTTAGTCAAATATTGGTAAGTATCTAAACAAATTATGTGTTAAAAAAAAATTAACGGTCTTTGAGCTTAACCATTGATTTCTTTAACCAAATTTAATTTGTTGATATATTTAGTAATATTCAATTAATTTAATTTTTTATATAAATAATTTACACACTTAGAGTAATAAATTGAAAGACACGAATCATCGAAGGAGACTCATCTTAAGTTCAAAATTAGCCCAACATGATCTCCAAGCCCGATTAAGGATCGAAGAGAAGCTTGCCCTTTGTTTTATACTACTTTAGGAGTAAAACAACCTGAAAATCACTCCAAAACCCCCTGAAAATCACCCTTCCCCCCCAAACCACTACCCAAACCCAAACCCACTTTCACTCTCTCTCTGCCGTCTCTCTCTTTCAACCACCCTCCCAACCTCCCCAAATGACCGGCGCCACCACCGACCGCCCACACCTGCCGCCGATCACTCCACACACTGCCCACAGAAAAGAGAGAGAGAGAGATAGACAACAGAAAGAAGAGAGAGATAGAGAGACGGCAGAGGGAGAGAGAGAGACGGTGGTGGGTTTGGGGCGGTCGGCGATGAGGGAGAGACAGCGGTGGGTTTGAGGCGATCGGCGGAGCTAGCGGTGAGGGAGAGACGGCGATCCTCTCTCTCTCTGTTATATCCCACACTGCTAGCGCCGAGCCTCCCTC